>VZTI01003746.1:78908-174221 GCA_013397865.1 Struthidea cinerea
CCCGGCGCGCGGGGCGGCCCCGGCGCTCACGTGGCCCGGCAAAGGGCCCGGCGGGGGCGCTGTCTCCCTCCGCGGCTGCCTCGCGTCGCCACAGGCTGGGTCGGGCGGGCCGGGGGGACCGTGCGTCCCCTGGTCCAACCTCCCTGCTCAAGCAGGGTCATCCCAGAGCACAGGGCATAGGATTTCTCCTTAGTGTTCTTGAATATCCCCAGTGAGGGAGACTCCACAGCATCTCTTGTTTCAGTGCATGGTCACCCCCACAGTAAAGTTCTTCCTCATGTTCAGGTGGAAGTTCCTGTGCATCATTTTCTGCTCGTCGCCTCTTGTCCTGTTGCTCAGCACCACTGAGCAGAGCCTGGTCTGTCCTCTGACACCCTCCCTTCAGACACTTACAGACACTGATGAGGTCCCCTTGCAGTCATATCTTCTTGAAGCTGAACAAGCCCATCTCTCTCAGCCTTTCCTCGTAAGAGAGATGCTCCAGTTCTTTAGTTATCTTTGTTGCTCTCCACTGGACCTGCTTCCGGAGCTCCACGTCTCCCTTGTCCTCAGGAGCTCATCTGGGCACAGCCAGTGCAGCTTGGCCTGTGTCTGGCTACACACCGAGGCGGGGAAGCCCTCAGCAGTGGTTGCCTATGGAGAATGGTGGCCCGGCAGCAGTGAAGCCTTGAGCCCTCGATCCAGCCACAGCTACAGGGTGAGCATCCACTTGACCCTGCAACTGACCAAGGATTGCCCCATGCATTGTGTGCTGCATTGCCTCACCTGCAAAGGTGTGCAAGGCTTTCCCTGGTTTCCTGCTTCTTTTAGTTGTTTTGTTTGGTTGGTTGGTTTGGTTTTCATTAAAACAGAAAGGAAAATTCACAGAAGTAGTAGTGGTGGTGCCATGTAGGGGAGCGGCAGAGTGCCACAGGGCAGCGCACCAGGTGCCTCACAGACATGAAGTCACAGCACTGGTGGTCCTTGCTGGGTTTCCCCCTCCACTGCATTATATCTTTGGCATTTCATAGCTGTAGCACTGCCCAGACTGGAGCTCAATTAGGCTGGGGTGCAGAGCAATAGTGCCAGGAGATGCTAGTGAATAGCGGCATCTAGGGAACTCATGCCAAGGAGAGCACCTTCGAGGATGGGGCTCAAGCTGTGACGAGGCCTGTCACTCATGCAGCACTTCACACCATTCTCCCGGGGAGAAAACACCTCTGCCTGCTCTCACACTGCCATTGAATGATGGCACAGACCTGTTTGGTGGTCATTTTCCCTATCTTTATCATACTGCTTTTCAGTGTACTTCACCATTTTTGAAGATATCCTGAAAGATACTTATTTTTTGCTGCTTTGTGACGTAATCTGGAAACAAAATATGTAATGATGTGATCTAGAGAAATGGCAGTTTCAATAAATCCAGTGATGCAGATAAACACTGAACACTGCTGCTTTCTACCCTGCCCTTGTTGCTAAATGAAAACTAATAGGATTTGCAATACCCTTTGGAATTAAAAAGTCTGAAAAAGTGGTGAACTGAAAGGTGATGACTATGCTCTCTGCACACCCCAGGTGCTTTAGGAAATTTCCATACTCTGGCTTAGTGAGTTTTCTCATTTGCTTCACTGCATACTCAGTACAGACAAGATTATTCATGACAATTTATGATTTACAACTCCAGATTATGCTATGACCCAGTAACATAGTTCTAGGATGAGAGATTTGGTTCATTCTGTTTTGTTCAGTTTTTCTTCCTTTCTGCTTTTGCCTCACTTACCTATGTTACCTCTCTCTTCACAAGCAAACATACCTACAGGTTAGGTTCTCAAAAGCAGATTTTACATTAGAAACTACTATGAAAAATTCCAGCATACATTTTTTCTTAAAAATACCAGTGCATAAGTTGTCCAGTGAAAGGCTTGCAACACAAATAACAAAGCAAAACAAAAAAATAAAATGTGATCCCCCAATATGTAACAGCATGGAAACTGTCCTTTGAAAATGTCATATTAATAATCTGTATGATGCTAAGGTAGTGTTATATATAAGAAAATACAGTTTTAAAGAAAGACGGGCTCGCTATTGAGTGTAGATCTCGATTTCTCCTTTGAAATTCTTACGTAGGTCTTGAAGTTATATAGAGAAGGCAATCAAGGAGTCAAATATGGACTTTCATCTTTTCTTTTGATTTCATGGATAATATCATCAGTGCTAAAGTACTAGGGGCCACCACTCCTGAAAGACTCACCTAAGCAGCTTTATGCAGGGCCAGTTGCTCTCCAGCAACATATTTTGCTACATATCAGCTTTACTATGCCTACATTATTGATCTGGAGCATTGGGCACAGTTTGAGAAATAGGAGCTACACATCATTTATTTCTTTTGGTTCTATGCTGACATGAGGATTGGAACTGTAGAAAAATTTCATTGTTTTCTTAATGGTCTTTTTCCTTTTATTCTTTGGGCAATATTGGAACATTAAACCACCCCCAGTTAAGAAAAAGACTTGACTATACTGATTTTGGTGACAGTCATACTCTATCGATCGAAACAATTTTTAAAATTCTGTCAATTCAAAACACAGAAGTAAATTTCTGCTTTAGATCAGAAAGATTTCCCATGTTTGAAAGGCCGACAGCCCTTTTATCATCTGTTCTGAGCAAAGCATTTGGGAGGGTACTGTGTGATATGAATTAAGCTGGAATTATAGTGCTTACATGTTTTGACATGATTGTAATATCAGGGTCAAATACATCAACAAACACAGTGCCCTTTATTGCTCTGTTAGTCCGGAATGACCAATTTAAGATAATTGGATTTAATTTCCAATCAAATTATTCAGCATAAATTCAGTTTGACTTTGTGTCAAGAAGGCTGTTGTTTAACCTAGTATCTGCAATCCAAGCTAGTTCATTTTGTCAGCTCACAAAAGAGGAAAATCCTGTGTTCACTGAGCATAAATCATACTTGTAAACCTTGTTTTAAGCAGAAAAAGTAAAAATGCAATTTCTTATCCTTAAGGAGTATGGGTTGGATTTGTTTTTTCTAATGTAGTAGCAGAAGCAAGTTAAGTCATAGCAGGTTAACATTCTTGCTTAACAGAAAAGTACAGATATGAATGTTTTATATGCTAAGGCCACCATCAGCTATTTAGGGTAAGAGAACTAGAACACTATCTTCAGAAGACCATTCAGTTTTGATTAAAAATAAACAGTGATGAAGTAATACATAAATTGTTCCCATTGTCACCTTTCTTATTCAAATGTGACTTACTTGCAGTATTGATTTCTTAGCTTCCATTTCCTATCCATCAAATCCTTCTGCATCATTGACCGATAAATTGAAAATCCCTTTGTTACAAGATTTCTAGTCCACTGTAGTTATTAATACATCGTGATCAAGACCCCTCTTACATTCATCATTGAGTTTTACAAACTGTTGATTTTCCAGCCCTTTCATTCTCCTACTAACCATTCTGATGATTTCAAGTTTTCTAGTAACTTTCCTGCATTGCTAAACCAAAGAAGTTGTATTGCGGCACCTACACCAGTGACAAATACAAAGGTAAAATCATTGCTACTCTGCAGGGAGGCAGAGATGTTTATTTGCTTTAACGTAAGTGTGTTGCCACAGCTTTGAAGTGACAGTTCTGTCCAGCTGTCTTGGGAATCTGGTTCTGTCACTGCAGCATGTTCCACCCATCCACTTAGTGTCCCACAGCTTATCTGACAGACCAGTTTGCAATGAAATTTGGACTCAGCAGGAAACCCTGTGAGGAAGAAGAATCAGATTTTATGTTCTGAGTTTCCAGGGCCTATTATGTCAGCCTTTCTTTAGTGACATATGTGGGCTTGGAAAAATATTTCTTCCCCACACAGAAGGTAGTGTTGGATCACTGAGCCTTCCTGCCATCATGGAGCTTGATCTTCACTCCTCCTTCAGGCACAGATCTATCGTCTCTTCAACCATATATCCATCAGTTACCTCACTCCTGTAGCCACAGTGTTGTAACTAGAAGCTTGTATTAAATCAATTTCCTCCCCTGTCTTCAAGGTGGGTTTTTTGGTCACTACTGCTGACAGTCCAGTTCCCATCCCTTAATTGTGGCCTGGCTCTCATTCTGTGTACTGCAAGCTTGAAAATGTTTGCCTTGCAAACTTGGTAAGCATTCAGCATTGCTCTGAGTCAACAGGCATTCTTCTTCATTATCTCTTGCCATCCTAGTCTTAAAAATGAAACTAGGAAGATTATTTTAAGACCTTGGTGCAAGAATCCATCCTTACAGAAATACAGGGTAGCCTTGTGTAACCTTGTATTCAGTTCAATACAAGCAGCTGTTCACTGTGAAAACTCTCCTATATAGGCACACACTTCATGCTGTCAAGGAAGTTTGCATTCCTTCTTCTTGGACTTTATTTCCTCACTTCATCATAACTTCACAATGGATAGCACAGTGTGTCACAGGCTAGTTTAAGAAAATAGCACAGGAAGTCTAAAGATCTTATATCCCTTAATGTCTGTGTTCTCAGCTGACTCCTTGTAAAAATCCTTCCCAGACATCAACCAGAGGACATTTAGGGCTCATTTAGCCAACACATCCATCTCTTTCCTAAGGTATGGGGGCAGAAAATGCCTCATTGACACTCCTGACATACCTAAGAATTGGGCATTTTCACCTTCAACCTGTAATTAAAGCAGAATGATTAAACCCTGGTCACTTATTTCAGAGCAGGAAGTGGAAGAAGCCACCCACAGATTGATAGGGCACAGAGAGACTCTTGCTTGCATCAGCACTGTACTTCACCATTTTGTTTTGATAAGGTTAAGCAGTGCCTTTCCCTGTTTAGCAGTACTCATTTTCTGTGCCCCCTCTCCTTCTTACCCTATTATTTTGTAATGGAAGCTATAATCACAACCAAGAATTGCACAGAGAAAATGAACTGATTATTGGTTGTTGAAAAACAAAACAAACAACCTTTGTTCAGATAAATACACCCTCCCTTTGCAGAAGTCAGGCTCTATGTCACCTTCTTCCCTGTAGATACCCTGCCCCCCTTTCCACGCAGGCTGAGCATTCCCTTTGTTATAAAGGAAGGCCAGGGATTGATATCACCCTGGAGAGGGGAGCAATCAGCACACCTGACTGTAATTTCAGGACAGAAGGCTTTTTCTTCATTTGCTCCAAGCCTGTAAAGCTTCAGTCAATCTTAAACTAGTAAGAATTTGTTAAACTGATAATAGGATAGCCAGAACCCAGTCCAAAATCAAGCCACTATTTCTTCTTTATCTATTAAATAAGTCGCTTATTACAGTCTGACAGATTCTGACAAACCTTAATCACTCGCTTGTTTGCTACCTCTTTCTGCTCTTTAGCCCCTCTGGTATCTGCCAGCTATCACTGCCAGCTATCCTATCTCCATAAAATGCTAGCAAAGAAATCACCTCCTTCATCATCCTAACTTTAGGCAACTGAATCACCACCCTGGTTCTTCTTCTCTAATCACATCAAGATTAAACTCTTTTTTTCCTTCAAGACCTTGAGTACCTCCACACTCTTCACATTTCTTACTCAGGTTCATTTAGCGTCCCCTGTCATCTATTTTGACAGTAATGTCAGCCTCTTTATTTCTTACATAATAGTTTTCCAATCCTTTCATATGCTATCTGTCCTGCACACAGTCCTCAGAATATTTATGTTCAGGCTACTCACATTACATCAATAATCACTTAACACCACAAATCAAACACAGTCATTTTGATTCAGTCATTTCAATCAATATTCTCTTAGCTGACGAATCATATGACCTGGTGATGTTTTATCTTGGTTTACTATCTGTTTGTCAATGCTGTCAGACGGCTTTGGTCAGGGGAAAAAAAAAAAAAGGAGATATATGTGATAAGAGCTGGTAGTTCCAGGTAGAGGGGCAAGCATGATTACCACCAAGGACTGATGAATGCAGGAGGCATGGTTTCATAAGCTCTCTCCCTTTCCATCTGAGCCCAGCTGACTACAAGGAGACTTTGCCAGGATCTGTGTGTATTTATGCCAAGCTGGCTTTCTACATTTGTGCAGTTTATTTAAATAAGAATTACATTTCAGAGACTTGTTTCCCACATTTTATATATACTACAGTAATAACAATAAACAGGCAATAGATAGAGATGTTGTATCTTCTTCAAAGGTAGCCCTGTTCCAACTGAGAAATCTGTGAAGAAATTCTCTGGTGGTGAAAGGGGTGAAGTAAATTTGAAATCAGTGTAGCTGAGATAATCTACAGCAGCAGAGAACACAGCCACTACTTTCAGTTTTGAGAATATTGAGGAAAAAGGCATTTTAGAAATACACGTATATCCAGCCTGTTAAACCATTGCCAATTTCATTCTGTGAGCCTAGTAATAAAAGCCAAGACCCACTAACTCCTGGATGGTTAAATATTTCTCTATGACTTGACTGGACAGCATGCAAGCATAATCTCTTCATAATCATGAATCACTGTTATTATCTGAAGTACGGATGTTCCAGGGAGATTCTCATTTTACTCTACACCAAATATTTCATGCAGCAGTCTACCTGTGAACATATTTTGTGCTTACTCAAGCACTTAAAGTGGAAGCTAACCCTTGGAATTAGTGAAAGCTGAGCTGACAAACTAGATCTGAGCAGAAGTGACTTTTCTTGCTGCCTGGAATAAACTTTTTTTCCTCCAATGTATGAATGGAAACCTGAAAGTTCTCATTAAGAGTTTTCTAAAATGCTTAAATGTTGAACAAGAAATAATATAAGCAGTATTAAAACGAGTGCAGTCTACAGGGTTTTTTTATTTCTTAAGTACAAATAAGAGATACTTAAATTTTATTTGTAAATTTAACATGTGGAGAAAAACAATAGATGATTGAGGAGAAATACTGTACACAGGTGTAGCATAAAGATTCCATGTGTTGCCAGAAAATTGTGAAAATATTTTAGCCTGATCAGATGAGCAAAATCTGCTATGGTATTAATTCATAACAGTAATTCTGGATAACCCACACTAAATGGTATGAGTAAAGACTAAATGTATTTAGTAGGAAGGACTGTAGAAAATGAACATTCAGTGTAGTCCCACTAAGACCATTCTGTTTTTAAGCCAGAGTCATGACAGGCCATGATGATATTCCTTTGCACATAATCCCCAGTAATTTCAGTGAATATAATGTTAAAAATAATCTGTGGGACTGACCAGTGAAATATTCTAGACTTTATTATTTTGTCTATAGACTTGAACTCCCATGACTATAATACAATATTCAAGGGCCACCTATATTCCAAGCATCCCAACAACAAGGAAGGCTTGTCTGTCTGGATGAGCTGCGGGTTCTGAGGGAATGGGCAGGGGACGTGGCTAAACCATGATGTCCTATTTGAGAAGTAAGTCGTGGCAGGTCTGGTGAAGTTGTCAATGACTGGCAAAGGGAAACCATAACCACTGTTTTTAGGGAAGCAATCAGGAACACCAGGGGAACTGTAGGCAAATCAGTCACACCCCTGTGTCCGGCAACACCATGGATCAGAATGTGGTCGGCTCACAGGGCATGTGGATACGCTGATTGTATACAACTGCCATGTGAATTTCTCCTCTGGATTAAGCAGTCTCATCTGCCAAGTTTCATTCCTAGCTACTTTTTTTCTGCCTTCTGCATTGTGAAAATGCAGAGTGAATTTCTCCAAATCAGGAAACTGCCCCAGTGTAGTGACAGGAAAGGTCAGTTCACTAGTCTGGTTCACTGCATGAAAACCCACATGGTAGCAGGAGGGTGAAGTAGGAGTAGCAGCAACTTTTCTATCAAGACTGCACACTAATTCCACTTCAAAAACTACCCCATAATTTTCCTTTGCCATGATTTTGACTTCTCCAGCCAAAAAAAAAATAGCTCTAGAGAATTTTCCCAGCAAAAGAAAATTAGGATGTCACCACAAAAACTTGCTGGCTTCCCATTCAAATATGCCAAAAATATGAAATACATCTGTTTCTTAGTTATGCAGGTCAACTGCATATTTATACTTCCCCTTAGCACACACAGACTACACAGATTACTGATCAAGTCATGAAGTACACAAACATGTAAATAAAAATATTACAAAAAGCAACAAGCTACTACAAGAACCCACCCTGCCTCCCCAACAATTACAATAGCAGTGTAGCCACCACAACCTTGGTGCAAGGCAAATTGGTCGAAAAAGGAATAAACTAGCAGTGAGAGCTGGGAGAGGAAAGCTTTATGAGGTTCAGCAGTATTTAACTGTGGGCCCTTAAATCACAGAACTAAGGCACTGCTCTGGTGTGGTGAAAGGTTCTGAACATGCATGTATCATGCTCAGGAGAGCACATTCAAGCCTCCTATAACTTCTTTAGTTGCTGCAGGCTATGTGATGCTCACTGTAGCCAATATCTGCCCAACAGCACAACCATAGGGAAGCCACAAATCAATTTCAAATTTGAATAAACATTTTCAGTAAATACCACAGAACACAGGGGAGTTTGAAGTCAGCTGACACATCTGAACTTTCTGGTTGGTCCAATAGTTGAGTTCAATAAAAAAGGTGGACAGCAGTCCAAGGCTAGTGTAAGTACAGGGAAGATATATAACAAAATCTGCCTTCCTCCTCTAGTTTACTCCACCCATTCCTGATTTTGTTTCTCTGATCTCTAGTCAGGACAGAACTTCGTTTTTCTGAATATAGGTGGAGTCAAATGACTTTTGAGGAGGGGAGGAGGGGATTCTTATAAAATCCAGTGCTTACGCATTCTGAAGGAGACAGATTGGTTTGTTCAGATATCCAGATGGTAGTTCAGGTGAGAAAGATGACCTGGTGGTTTGCAGCACAACTCACGAACTTACATACAACTGGAAGGTGAAGGAAGAGCTTCATATCCCATACAAGCCTTGGCTACCTGAATAAGGTAATTTCTTGATGCAGTACTTGATTTTTGTTACTTCTAAGTGGTTGCTCAGAGCATTCAGCCCCTCTTTTCCATCCTAATATGCTTTGTCAATAAACTGTTATAGATCATACTCATTCGACTGACTCTTTCTAAAATGATGTTCTGAAGTTAGAAAGGAAATGAAGAGTTAATGAAGAATTCCTCCTGAATTTCTGTCTGAGGAGCGGTAATTAGTACGACTCTATTGTAGTTGAGGCTCTAGTGACAGGTGAGCATCAGCAGAGCCAGTCTGAGTGTTAGATGAAAATCATAGGGTATCTGAATGTGACACAGTGCCTGTTCCTTGCCTCTGTACCAAGGCACAAGTATGGAGGAAGTTTCAGCATAAATTACAATTGATTTCCTTCTTTCTTTCCATCTTACTTCTAATGCAATCAATAAAACAAGACTATACTGTTTAATTTATTGATAATTAATTAAAGATCTATTTTGTATTTAGTTTTATATAGTTCCCGTTTCAAGGTAACAGCCGTTGGTAAAAGTAGTTTTGTGTCTGTGTGTGTTAAGTATGTTTTTCTTCCTTTTCTCTTTTTTGGTAAGTCCAAATCCAAGGTAAAGTACAATATTTGCACTGGAAACCCAAACCAAACACCCATTACCAAGTCACATTTCCTTATCTCAGTGTAGAAAAACTTAAAACTTGCCTTTTTTTGTCTTCTTGGGGAACCTATATCTGTAAAGTATCACCAGCTCACAAGAAGCCCACTCAGCCTCCATTCAGAGAGAGTGAATTACACTTATTTGGGGAGTGTTATGTATGAGTTGCATTAAAACAAGAAGTTTAGAATTCATACTAACAGTCTTTTCTTGATTTCACCACCAAGTTGTTTTGCAATGTGCAGCAAATGTATTCAACCCATTTGCTCTTTTGTAAAAAGTAAATTAGAACATGGAGCACAAGATAACCAAGTAAAACAAGCATCCGTCTTCACAAGTTTATGTGGCACCCTAAAATGCAAGCAGTGAGATAAGCATTTTGTAATTTATTTTTATTATTGTCTGATAAGCTTTTTGAATCATTGACATGAATCAAAGCAGAAATAGCTTGGAGAACTTGTAGAGCATGAATAGAGGAACAGCCCCAGTGCCTCAGAATGTGCCTTTGTAGCTATCCAGGTGCAAAGATAAAGGTTGTACTCTTGCCCGCATGTTCTTGCTGGCAAATTTCGCCGTGAGCGTAATGACACAACTAACAGAGCTGCCTGCTCTTACTGATGCACACACCAAGCACAGACTTTCCTGATTTAAGCCCCTGTCTCATAGGACATCTGTTCCAGCTGCCAGGAGAAATCTTGGAGGTAGGAGTCAGTGGGATGCTAGACAGAATGCTTATGCTTCTAGGCACAGCTTTGCATTTTTGAGGGATGTTGTGTATGGCCAGGCACAACAGAAGGAGCAGTTTCCCTACAGGTCTTTACTGCTTTTTATTTAGAAGGTTAGCTCCAGGGACAAAATGACTAAGTGAAGATATTAATACCTTACTGCTTACCATTACTCAATAGCTAAGAGCAAAAGAAGATCCTATGTAGGTTTTTTTCAGCTTAGGGTGTTTGCAATTGCATCATCTTGTAATAAACTTTCACTTGCAAGTGAAGGAGGAAGAAAGCAAAGCATGGTGTCAGAAACAAGTTCCCTTATTGTAATATTTATGCTTTCTTCTACCCTCTTCAGGCATTCCAACAATTCCCTATAGTATGTAGCTGCACTGCTTTCAAATCTGTAAGGCTGCTGGAAAATAACAACCTCATTAATTAATCATGCAACTGAAATAGTAATTTCACTTTGGAATTACATGTAACATTAAAAGGAACTGAAGGTTGAATTCTGAGCTGTGACATAAAAGATCTTTGTTGTAAGGAAACATGCTGTTCATTTAAGTTTTGTGAGCAGTAAGGCTCAGTTTATACTCCTCCTGGGACAGAGTTTGCCTAATGAAAGTGAAGGGTGGTGTCAGGAAGTAGATTTTATCATGCCTGTTTTAGTCTGGGTGCTGCCTGGTAAGTAGCAGGATTTCTTCTATCTGACTTGTGGCACAAATTGTAATCCCTTGCCCGTGCATGTCCATGCAGAATGCAGAAATATCAGTATCACTCCGCCTAGGCAGGCTCATTTAGCTTGAGTGTTCCATCCTTTTTATGTTCTTCTGGGCCTCAAACAAAATTATGACCATGCTGCTTGAATTGTCAGCAGACATGGCTACAGCTCGATATAATTTATGTATTTTCTTATAGTAACTGAGCACTAATACAAGTATTAATGCTTCCAACTTTACAAAATTTATGACCTTTAAAGCATTAGCTGCATTTGACAACTGAGAAAATAAGCACAGCAAGATCAAACAACTTGCTTAAGGTCACTCAGAAAGTGTGGGAATGAAAACCTGTATTATTCCTTCATGTAGAACTCAACACAAGGCAGTCTCTCCCTCTCTTGTGGCTGTTCTAAGATTTTTTCGGACATGCAAATCTGTCCAGTTACACATCAGCCCAGACCCATGGCAGTAGAATGATCTTTCTTCTGATCCCTACAAGGCTCTGATGGCTTCTTTTCCCCACCCTGCTGCAGTGATTCAGGTCCTCCTGAGATCATGTACCTCAGTGGAGCACATCACAGGACTAGTGACTGCTCATTTGATAATTTCAAGTAGTATGGATTCCCTCATACAGCTCATTTTTCCCAGCTGCACAGAGGGAAGAATAATTTTAAGTATAGTACATCTTCAGCTATCTCAAGTTCCCATTCTCCTCCTGAAATAGGTCTTTTTTGGTCTTCTGCATCTTGTACAATATGCTTGCTCAGAATTTAGTGACCGTGAAGGAACCAGAAAAATATATGAATGTTTCTCTCCCAGCCAGATCCCCTGTCCTCCATGTGCTGCATGATTACTGCAAGTTTGTCACAAAACTTTTAAAGGGAAATATGCTTTTTCAATTTTGTGTTTAATAAGATGTTCTTGCCTATGAATATAACTTCATAAGGATGGATATGCACCATTTTGGCAAAAACGCTTGGTGGTGCAGGAACGATTACTATTTATAAATGCTAAAATTTTGAGGACCCTAGAATTCTTCTGTCTTTGAAAATCTTCATGTCTGAATCTTTCCCCATTGTCTTCTCTCCTTCGTTCACATCTGCATGCTTCTTTTGTTTTCTTCACTCTGTACTTGATTTTTTTTTTTTTTTTTAAAGTTCTTTATTCAGTCTTCTGTCTCTTGGGGCGTCTGTTCCCCAGGTAATATTTTCAGTCAAACCACTGTAATGCATGTTGTATTTTAACTTGGTAATTACTTGTGTAAGCCATTCCTAGAATATTTTAATTAATTTCTTTAACAATGGACCTTCTACCAATTTTCAGATTTTTTAAAAAACCTCATCACCATCACCACCGCTCCAGGAAAAAAAAAAGAAAAAAAAGAAAAAACAACTCAAAACCCAGAGAAGATCTGAGAATTACAAAAGATGCAGGCTAAAGACAGCAATCCACCAGACGGTGGCTATGGATGGGTTGTGGTAGTGTCAGCCTTCGTGGTGATGGGCCTCACTGTTGCTGTCCTCAAGACTTTTGGTCTATTCTTTGTTGAAATCCAGCAGCACTTTGATGAACTTGCAAGCACCACTTCCTGGATCACATCAGTAACTATTGCTGTCTTTCATTTAGGAGGTAGGTAGTAGTGCTCCTCTAGCATTTTATTTTAATGTATTAACTACCCGAGCAAGTTTGCAAATCTTCCTTAAAAAAACCCAAACCCAGAAACCTGTAAGGTCTAGACTTCCTTCTTCTGTCTCTACCGAAAACACAGAAAATTTTCTTACAGAAAATTTGCATTTGCTGCCTCAGATATGGAATGGGTTAATAACAGAACTCTATAGACACAGGAATCTGACTGCCTGAAAAAACATAATGTACTTAAACTCATGATGAAGTTTTGCTACAGACTTTGAGTTAAACTCATTAGAGATAATTCTAATAGCCACGGAGCTTGAATCAAGCTCTTAAACCAGTTTGTGCAAGTTCACTGATCTCTCAGAGTGACTGTCACTTTTTCAAAGTACTTCAAAACACAAGGATTGTGACCCTGTCTAGCAGGTAAGCCATCTGCTACCAAAATGATTCTCAGTCCTCCTTTTTCCCACTTCTCCTTTTTATCTTCACCAAGAACCCCTTTCTTTGCATGTATTACCAATTCTGTGTCTTCTTTACCCCTGTTAGTATGATTCCAAGTTATTAATCTACCAGAAGACTCAAAGAGTTAAAAAGGAAAAAAACCAAACTTCAGTTCACCCAGAGAGAGCTCAATAAAGACATGAACACACAAGCAGAGAGTAGGAGAAGAGAGAGTGAACTATCCCAGTTAAAGACAGTGAGCTATGGGAACAGGTCAAATACCACATCTCATCAAATGAAGGAGGGAAAAATAGGAAACATACTGCGTTTGACTCAACTAGGTTGTTTAGAGAGTCCTTAGTGCCCTTGTAAACTGCATGATCCTTCACATGATGGTGAGGATTCCAAACATGTGCGGGCTTGAACTGTACAGAACTTGTGAAGTCCGCTCTGCATATTCTCATAGAGATACATGGTTGCAATAGGTAAATATCCTTACATAATAAATACTATCATAATTTTGTCTATGAAGACAGTTCATTGCATAGACACTGTATAATTACATGCATCCTACTCAGTCCACACCTATCAGTACTATTGCTTGGAACTGCAGTACTTCCAAACATCAAGAGCAACTGATCTTGCTTTGAAAAATGTATTCAGAAGGAAAAAAGAGCAACTTAAAGTAAAAGTAAAAAGATAAAGTAAGTCATGTGTTGAAAAGATTTTATCACTTCCATAAACTGCTATCCTTGATGCCTGCTTTACAGTGACAGATGTAATTAACTGAAAAAAAATCATTGAAAAACCTGCTTCACAGGCCACAGAAATGAATACATGGTAATCTATCTATTTGGTTTACAAATTAGACATAACACTGACATATTGTGATACTATTTTCTCATTCAGGCATTTGAACTTCATGAGAAGAAAAAGCCACCGTAGGAGGAAAAAACTCAAAGTGCTGTTTTAGTTAGGTTTTGTTTTGTTATAACATATATTTACATTATACAGGAATCTATCAAAGAATAGAGTACAGGACGGCCTACTTCAAAAAATGCAGCTATAACTTTCAGCAGAAATTGGTTTTCATCCTTTGAAACACTTTGAAAATAATCCTCTTTCAGTGAATAAAGCTTGATGGCCAAACATTGCAAACCCCTTCTGTATAGTAGTTTATAAATGTCTCAGGTCAATACATAATTGTCCTCATCTTCTCCTGCCTTTGCTTCATTTATAGGGATCACAAGACTTCCTGATGAAGATCACCTGAGCCTCCAGTTCTTTGATCATGTTTCCATGCCTGGCTTAGTCTTTCTTAATATGTATCTCTGGGAAACCTTAAGTGTCATTTGGCTCAGTATGAAGGATGATCACTGAATTATTATTTTTTCCTATTTGGATCCTTTCAAGCAGGTCTGTTTCTTGTGTCGAAGGAGAGCATGTGCATCCACTCCCAAGGTCTGCACTTGCAACAGGCTGTTCAGTTTACTACAGCAAGGACTCTCCCCATCACCTTGACCAGCCTTCTCTCGGTACTGATGTACGCCTCCCAACACCTTTCTCTTTGCACTCTGGTTGTCATCCCTTTCCATTGCTTGTACATTTTCTGTGTGTTGCCCTTACCTTTTCAGACTCTGGAGCCTAGCTATTTTACCCATTTCCAGTTCTGTGGCTAGCTTCTTTCTTTCTCTTGCTACCCCATGTTTAATTTCTGCCTGTTTATTCTCCTTATTTGCTATTTAAAAATTGAGTTTTGGTAGTATTTCTGCTCCAACTGCAGATCTTTTTCTTGTCTTCAAGCACTTTCAAGAAAGTTATCCTGTGCCTACTTTTCTCTTCTTCTTTTTTTATCATAATGTATGATTCACCAATGTATATACTTTATCATGTCTCATTGACTACATTGTAAGATAATGACTGAATTTCAGTATCCTTTTTACATACAAAATCTTTGCTTATAAAATCATCAGATTTCTGCTGTAAAAGCTGATGAGACATTTGAGGTTTGCATAACTCCTTCCAGGTCTTTCTGCTGTCAGACAATGTACATCCTGCAGATTTTGCAACAACTAGTAGTCTGTCAAGTTTATTTCACTCATCCTAACTACCAAATTCTCTTAATTCTGATCTTAACACAGGTGAATGTAAAACAACCTGCCCCTACAAACTACTATGAAACCTTCCTTGCTGACTGATCTCTCTCTGTCATTGTCTTCCTACTTATTTCAGTTTAGAAGCCTGGTCCTCGTTAACCGAATTCCGTTTTATGCACGAACTCCAGTTCCCAGGATATTTAACAGATTGCAGGGAGCTGGTGGTACTTGGGAACCCCCTAGTGGCCATGGCTATTTAAAGAAATCCTACGGCCTTGACCTCAACTCTGCGATGCTGATGGAAAAACAGCCAGGCAGTAAAACTGATCCTTAATTAAGCAAAAATATCCCTGACATCTCAGGTGTTTCCAGACAGCGACTAGAGACCAAAGCAGCAGCTGCACCGTCAGATCTGTACCACCTGCACCTTTGTCCTTGCGTTGAAGAGTCCCTGCAGTCTGCTGACAGAAACTGTACCACTAAAATAATGATTTAAGAAATGAACTGCCAATTTTCTGTAAAAAGAATAACCACAAAATAAACCCCAATTTTTGATCCTTTATAAACTTTTAAAATTCCATTAAGGGTTGATCTTTGCAAAATTCTAGAAAACAAAAGTTAGTTTTCTTCAGAAAGTTTTCATGCCAGCCATATCAAGAATATATTCTCAATAATACAATTTTTATAGATGAACCTATAGATTCTATGGCTGAAGTTTCACTTTCTGCTAAAACAGTCCACGAGGTTCTGTCATGTTGGTAGTTGTACCCTTACATGAAAATCAGCAGAACTGTCCTACTACAAGGAAGGCACTAAAATGCTCTTTCCCTTTAAAAGAGTCCACACAAGTTAAATATATTTTCAAATCTGTGCCTCAGGGACAGTCATTTCTCTATCAGCAAGGATACAATTTTGAAATTTTGATTGACCTCCTACCCCATCCAGCAGAGTTACGGCTGTTTGTGTCAAGCATTGTGAGTCTAGTCCTCCTCCAAATGTTCTATTTATTTGGCTGTGTTAATCAGATTAATGTTCCTAATGTATTTTTCTTTCTCCAATTTTGCTGTTGATCCAGCCCCTGTTGCCAGTTCACTATGTGTACAATACACCCATCGGACAGTTGTGATCACTGGAGGACTTCTGGCTTTTTCAGGAATGGCACTGGGATTTTTTGGATTCAACATGGTCTGGATGTATGCAACGACCGGCTTCCTACAGGGTATGAATTTATGGCTTTATGGCTTTCTTCCACCAACAATTTATTTGAGGGTGCTAGTGGTAGGAGTTTTAAAATCTGGTATCTATCTTGATTTTATGAGCAGCTGGAACCAGCAATGCTCTTTAAAAGAGATGTCTCTCCTGTCCCACTCTGGAAATAGGAATTTGTACAGGAAACCTGCAACAACGAAGATGACAAATATTTAGATGCCAGTAATTTGCACCTGCAAATTATATGCAAGCAGAAAATTAAGTGTTTTATTTTTCATTCAGAGACAAGAGCTTTGTGCAGGTTTAAAGAATCTTCCTAAAGGGTGCTGAAGTAAAAAGGCATGGAAATTTTGTACTTTCTATCAACTTATGTTATGTTTTGAATGGAGTCCCAGGCTTTCATTTGATTCTAATCCCTTCCTTTACTCTAGGCAAAACCAGGCCAGAAAATTGTCTCCAAAAGCTAGCAGATTTTCCTGGAACAGGAAGCAAAGCTAGCAGGGAATAAAATAAACCATTCTGAATTCCACACTGGATGCCTGAGAAAATGTCTGGAATTTGAGTCCTTTCACAGTCCTGGGCTGCCAAAGAGTCTAGGGAGCCCTCAAAATAACTCTAAGTTAGAGCAGGTTTTAAGTCTGCTCAAAGCATTCAAGTGCAAAAATGAAGGGCAAATAGAGGCAACACACCAGCTTCCTTCACGTCCTGCCTTGCTTTCTACCCTGAACACAGCTCAGCTCAACCTGTTGGTCTGACCTAGTAACAACCTTAGCGCAGACAGCATGGACACTGAGATCTGTCTAGCTTCAATGTGACCATGTGATTTCTCATGCACTGACGAAGCTGTGAAACCAACTTCTTTTTTTTTTTAAGTGAGAATGTAATAATGTATATACTTCATGTTCCTGCTTTTTCGCTTGACTATATACAACTTACAGAATATAATGTCACAAATATACTCTTACATCTACTCCAGCAAAGCTCATGCTTCTGCTAGGCAAAAATGTTTTCCTTCTAACACTTTTAAACTTTTCAAATGTAGGAGCACTGATGGCCTTAATGTCCACCTTCACAAAATACCTCCATAGTGTCTAACCAGTGCTATTTCTGTTGGTGTTTTTCAGGTCTTGGCATTTCCTTTTCGTGGACACCAGCCATTAGCATTGTTAGCCACTATTTCTCCAAGAAAAGGGCTTTGGCCAATGCTATTGCCAGTGCTGGAGAATGTGCCTTTGCATTCATGTTTGGGCCATTTTTCCAGTGGTTGATTAGTCAATACGGATGGAAAGGTGCCCTCTTGATCATAGGTGGCATCCAACTCAATATTTGTGTCTGTGGAACACTGATGCGACCCCTGGCAAGCAGCTGCCTCAAGGCCAGCCATTGCAAAACTGAAACACCACCTCGCAACGGTGCATGCAGGAGAGACAAAGAAGATAAGTCTCCTATCACACACAAAACTTTCAACTGGATGCTTGTGAGGCGACCAGAATTTGTACTTTATGCTATTTTTGGCATATTAGCCGCTATGAGTTTTTTTGTTCCTCCGTTATTTTTAGTTCCACTTAGCTACAGCCTGGGAATAGATGAATCATGGACGGCATCCCTTCTATCCATTTTGGCTATGGTGGACTTTGGAGGCAGATTGCTGTGTGGCTGGTATGCCAACCTCCATGTTACCAAAACCATTCATTTGCTGGCAATGACGATTACATTGATCAGTACTTCCCTGATGCTGTTGCCACTGGCTAACAATTACCTTTCCTTGGCAATATTCACTGGCTTCTACGGATTCTTTTTTGGTACAACAGTCGCCATTCACATTACAGTGCTGGCAGATGTTGTAGGCATGCCAGAATTCGACAGTGCTCTAGGGCTTTTCATGCTCATTCGAAGCACTGGAGGTTTTGTGGGGCCTCCTCTTGCGGGTAAGTTAAGAAAATTCTATGCCAAATACCATTTACAAGTAGAAAGGGGAATGGTAATCCAAACTGAAAAGATCTGGATCTGCACTCAAATTTCCCCCTTTTTAGCTCAGGGGTATCTGAGCCAAGAAGTATATAAAAAACAAATAGTCAGTTTAAATCCTTTCCAAAATATCTTGCTCCCTCTCTTCTCTGTGATTTGAGAGATACCTTTTCAATGAGAAAACAGGGATGAAAGGCAGGGTTCACATGGTGGAACTTCCTGCTTCCTGAATCCCACACAATGCCACTTGATGGCCTCCAACTATCTTGCTACGAAAGTGTCTCTGGGACAAGCAGCAGACCCACACTTTCAGAGAAGAAACTGAAATCGGAGACTAGTGATGTTGCACAAATGCTGGCATTGTTGGGAGGGTTTCTGCAGAAGTTCAAATTGAACAGCCTGAAACATTAGGCTGTGCAAACCTCAAGGAAATATTCAGAGAGATGCCTGCTGTTTTTAGACCGCATTTGAGCCAAGTAGCATAATAAGTGGGGAATGAAGCACATAAGAACAGTGGGAAGAACGACCAGACAATGAGACAGCACATGGATTTATGGGCTGGCAACGAGATATAGTCATCTTGGAACAATGTGAGACAAAGGAACTTCAAGCTGTAGAGACTTTAAAAAGTGATACGGCAAAAAAAATTTACCTGTGTGTCTTGTACAATGCAGATCTGATTCCTCATCCAGTAACCATTGCTCATGCACTACCAAGTGACTTTTGTGGTAATAACATCGCTGATAGGTTGCAAATGAGTCAGACTGAATACTAGAACATTTTAATTCACTCTTGAAAATACAGGAACCAGGAATATTTTTAGAGGGTTTGAAACAGAACAGTATCAAAAGTGTGTTGGAAAGGTCTGAATAAAATAAAGATTATAGTGGCTGGTCACCAGTACTGGTTATCTGGGGATCAGTGTGGCCCCTTTTTGTCTATTTAGTAATCTAAAAAGAAGGCATGGAAGAGTAGGGAACCCTAAGTACCTCTCAAGCTCTCCTCTCCTCCTTTGAGTGTAAAATCTAAAAGATTTGAGTTCATGGTTCCTGGGCTGATGTTAGTTTAGAACGTGGGCTAGGGAGTACCCTAAACATGGACAAACTTCCCACAAGCAAGCCCACAAAGGAATGTGCCATCATACCCACAGGGCAGCTGACACACTGCTGCAGTGCTACTACTATACTAGAGATTTCTCAGTACGGTACACAATGGTATTATGTATTTTGGTTGGCTTAAAGCTCCCTGAAAACCAAGGTCTTTTTGTTAACATCTGTGACTCTTTGTAAAATAATGAACCGGAAACCCATAACATGTCAGACAAATTCTCCAACTCAGTCTCCAGCAGACCAATTTCCTTTCCTTCCTTAAACTGACTTGTTCTGTAGTTATGGTCCAAATTACAGCAAAAGCTACACCACAGAACATGGAGCTACTCAGATACACAGCTGCACGGTCTGTCTTTTTTTCTGCCAGTACCTGCACTGTCTGCCACACTTTAGGTGGGAAAGTGCTTCAAACTGTGTAGTATATTGTTTCACTAGTAATGCACATATACAAAGCAATGAGATGTGAATTGTGTTTCAAAAATGCTGCAGTGGGGTGATGTTCCATGTGCTCATGATGTAGAACTCTGCAAGACAAATACGTAGCCAGCACACTGTCTTTGTGAGAGGATATATTCACACTGCTGAGCTAATTCACATTAGCCTGTTTTCCATCAATCACACTGCTGTCATTTGTTTCTCTCCAGGTCTCATTGTGGATATGGCTGGAGATTACAGAGCAGGCTTCTACATGGCAGGAGTCACTCTTGTCCTATCAGCTGGATTTTTAGTTATTTTAGATCAACTCCAACAGAGAAAAAAAAGAGGAAGCAAGATTAGAACTGAACCAGAAAAGTCAACATTCCCCTACCCTTCCCTCCATCTCCTGAAAAATCAAACCAGAAGGTACTGAGAGCACGACGTAGTGGTGTGACTACATGAGACCTCTGGCAGCATTTCAGGACATATGGAAGTGTTTTATTTTTGCCAAACTCACTATTAGTAGGATTTACTAAACAACAGAAGTTTCGGGTAGGAATGTTTGAAACAAAGAAAGAAAGTAATTAATTTACATGCAAACTAGAGCAGTAACTATTACCATATTATTTTGATATTGAAATTGCATTTTGACTATGCAAGTCTTCAGCAGAGTCCCACAGGGCTGTGCTAAATGAATTAGGGAAGCCATGGTCTAAATTAAATTGCCATGAAGCATGTATGCAGCAGATAGAAACTCTACCCCCAAATGCAGACTGCAGCTATCACTGAAAAAGAGGAAGAGGCATCAGCTCACAGATGTTTACTTGGGGAAGTAGTGCCCAGTATTTTCAGTAAACAAGTTGGATGTGAAAGCACAAGTAAATGAATAAAGTTTTGAGCTAAAGGGTTTGCAGGTACTCTACAAAGCAGGGCTGGAATAAGATAAATAAATAAACCTGATAAAAGGTAAAAGTTACATGAGTAATAGAATACAGTAGAGAGAAATGCAGTCCTAGATATAATAATTAAAAAAGCAAAATACACCCACATAAAATGGAGAAAGACTGATGAATAGTAGAGAAGACCTAAGGCCACACTGGACTTCAAACTAAGTAACAATCCCAAATGCAGCCCTGTATTAACAATAGTAAATGTCTTTGTGTGTTATGGTAATATAGAGGAGATAATGATGCTTGCAAGGCTTTAACTAGAAGAAGTACATGAGTTGCAAAGAATTAAGTGGAACATAAATGAGAAGATTAAGAAAACACAGTCTAAGGAAAAAGTGTAAGAAATAAAGTTTGTCTGGTTTAGAAGACAAAAAATTTTACAGGGCATGAGAATAGCCTTCAAATCCATAATAGGTTGAGATAAAGAAGACACAATTAATTCCTTTCCTTGTTAAGACAATTGGTAATTGATATCTTACGTAACAGGGAAAAAGCTTCCTTGTAGCCTGTTAAGTCACAATGCAGACTATGGGGAGAATATGAAAACACAGAGATACCAGAGAGTAAGTAACATACGATCAAGAATCTAAACATATGTGCTTCAGAGTAGTAGAATGGACTAGATGACTTCCTAAGGTCCCCTTCAGTCCCATGTTCCAATTATCCTAAGACATATACTTTGAGTAAATACTCTATTTATAAGAATAAAAAAGAGTCTGTATCCAAACAACTGGGTTTTTTGTAATTTTATTTCATCAGGGGGAAGACAAAACTTAAGGAAGAAAAGGCTGAATCATTTAGAAAGAAACATTGAAAGGAAAAAAACATAGCAACTGTTTAAAGCTTTCAAACTATTATGAATGTCATATCTGCTCTACTTATAAACTTCAGAAATTTTTACCATTGACACACTTCCTCTGTGAAGCCAAGTTTACATAAATCTCTCATGGGAAATAATTACTTCTTGTCTGGTAAGAACAAGTATTTCAAAAATTTAATTTAACTTACAGGGAATCAGCTGAACCATTAATAAATCAACTACCTGTGAGGGCTTGATTGCAGAACAGATATTGGAAGGAACACACCCGGGTGGGCAAAGTATTGTAGTAAGGCTCTGAAATACCTGACAAAACCCTTTTCAAACTTATCAGTTGAAAAATCTGAATTTTTCTAAGAGTATTATTCTTCAGTCTTCTGCAGTGTTCCACTACTTAATATAACTCTTCATTTTATAAAATGGAAGTGGTATTGCTGGAGGTGGGAAGAATGGGGAAATGCTTAACAGATGCAGTTTCTACCTCTGTTATTCTGTTAAAGTTCTATATTTTATTTACAAGCCCTGTCACTGATTTATTTTGACATGACCTGATGTTTGACATGGGCAGTAAAGAAGGCTTTTAGTGGCAAGCTGTGCTGGATGAACAGGGGCACGAGGAATAGATCAAGGTGGGTGATTGTTCCCCTCTGCTTCACAGCTGCGCATACATTTTGGAGCAGCAAGCACAGGAAGAAGTTGACAAAGATGACTGAGTTCAGCAGAGGATCACTGAGAGGCTGTGGAACCACGGCTGGTTCAGCCAGGGGGAGCAGCAGCTTTGGTGCACCAAACAGCATCCCCAGCATCAACAGGAAGGATAGAGGAGGTGCAGCCAGGCTGTTCACAGCAGTGCATGGTGTGAGGGTGAGGCAGCAGCAAAGCTGAACATGAGGAGCTCAGGCTGAAGCCATGAGGACAGCCCAGCAGCAGGGACATGGTCCAGTGTGGTCATGCTGATGCCATCCTTGGGGCTTTCATGGCCCGACTGAGTGAAGTCCTGAGCAGCCTAGTCTGAGCTCAGAACTGGCTCTGTCAGGGCTCAGGCTGGCGATTTCCTCAGGTTCCCACCAGCCTGAACTGGAACTGGAAAAGTCATGCTTATATTTTCTTTGCTAAATGCACTAAATAGTATTGGTCACTTGGACACTGTCATCTTGTTGCTATGTATCTGTTTATAGGCTCAAAAGAAGTCAAATCGTAGAATCATAGGATATACTGAATTGGAAAAGCTCAATCAGGATCATCAAAGCTGAACTCCTGACCACCCCAAGAGTCACACCACGTGCCTGAGAGTGTTGTCTGAATACTTCTTGAACGTTGTCAGGCTGGTGCTGTGACCACTTCCCTGGGGAGCCTGTTCCAGTGCCCAAACCATCCTCTGGGTGAAGAACCTTTTCCTGATACCAAACCTAAACCTCCCCTGACACAGCTTCAGGCCATTCCCTTGGGTCCTGTCACTGTCACCAGAGAGAGGAGATCAGTGCCTGCCCCTCCTCTTCCTCTCACGAGGATGCTGAAGACTACAATGAGGTCTCCCTTCTGTCTCCTCATCTCCAGGCTGAACAGACCAAGTCACCTCAGCCACTGCTCACACGGCTTCCCCTCCAGACCCCTACACCATCCTCATTGCCCTCCTTTGGGCAATAGTTTAATGTTTTTCTTATATTGTGGCACCCAAAACTGCCCCGGCACTGGAGGTGAGGCTGCCCCAGTGCAGAGCAGAGCGGGACAATCCCCTCCCTTGCCTGGCTGATGTGGTGCCTGATGCCCCCAGGACAAGGTTGGCCTTCCTGGCTGCCAGGGCACTGCTGACTCCGGTTCAACTTGCCACAGACCAGGACCCTGAGGTCCCTTCCTGCAGTGCTGATCATCAGCCTCATTCTGCAGTCTATACACACATCCAGGGTTGCCCCATCCCAGGTCCACAATCTGACACCTTCCCTTGTTAAATTTCATTTGCTTGGTGATTGCCCAGCCCTGCAACTTGTCAAGGTTGCCCTGCAGGGTCTCTCTGCCTTCAAAGAAGTCAACAGCTCCTCCCAATTTAATGTCTTCAGCAAACTTACTTAGTATTCGAGTCCTTCATCCAAGTCACTTATGAAGTTGTTGAAGAGCACCGGCCCTAAGGAGGAGCCCTATGGAACCCCACTACTGACAGGTCACCAGCCTGATGTTACCCCAATAACTGTAACCCTTTGGGCCTGACCCATGAGCCAGTTGCTCACCCATCACATGATGTGTTTATGCAGCTGTGTGCTGGACATTTTGTACAAGTTCTGGATCATCTGGGAGCTGATAATTCTCACAGTCATGGTCCTCCAGCTCCAGGCAGTGGGCTCCCCTTTGTCCCTTATTGGTGTTGAAAGTAGAGGCAAAGAAAGCATTAAACATGTCTGCCTTGTCCATGTCCCTGTTTGTGAGGTGACCATCCTCATCCTGTAACAGGACAATATTATTTCTCCACTGTCTTTTGCTATTAATGCATTTAAAATCTACTCCTTTTATTGTCCCCCTCTATTGTGGCCGGCTTCAACTCCAGCTGATCTTCAGCCTGACAGATTTTCTCCCTGCAGTGGTGAGCAGCATTTCTGTATTCCTCCCACGTCACCTGACCTTGCTTCTGCTGAGCCTACACCTTCCTTTTTTGCCTCTACCTCCCGAAGAAGATTCCTGCTCAGCCAAGCCATCTTCTGCCTCACCTGCTCAGCTTCCGACATTTGGGAATTGCCTCCTCCTGTTCCCTTAGAAGGTGGTGCTTCAGACGTGACCAGCACTGACAAACCCCAGCACCTGCAAAAGCGTTTACCCAGGGTACCTTACTCAGTAATTCCCTGAGCAGCCTGAAGTCTGCTCTCCTTATGTCCAGAGTTGAAGTACTGAGTGTTTGTATTTGTTTTGGGACTGCTTTTACTTCAGCTGCAGTTGAAGTAAAATATTCCAAGTTAAATTTCACTGGACTATTACTACAGAGATTGCTTAGAATCATAGAATCATCAAGGTTGGAAGAGACCTTTAAGATCCTCAAGTCCAACCATCCACCCAGCACTGCCACTGTCACCTCTAAATCCAAACCACATCATGTAGTGCCAGGTCCAGATGCCTCTTAAACATCTTCAGGGATGGTGACTCCACCACCTCCCTGAGCACCCTTTTGCAAAGGACTGTTTTGATCCAAGTTCTAAGAATGTAGTCAGTGTTGACTATACTAATTTTCTTCAAGAGATGGCCTCAGAGGCCTAAATCAGCAGCTCACCTGTAAGGAGTTTATCATCCCAAAACAGTTACCAAATTACTGGTGAAAACAGGATTGTGAGGCTTTTTAAAGCACTGCCATTCCCTTGAATCCAGGTATGGCCTCCTGAANTTGGAAGAGACCTTTAAGATCCTCAAGTCCAACCATCCACCCAGCACTGCCACTGTCACCTCTAAATCCAAACCACATCATGTAGTGCCAGGTCCAGATGCCTCTTAAACATCTTCAGGGATGGTGACTCCACCACCTCCCTGAGCACCCTTTTGCAAAGGACTGTTTTGATCCAAGTTCTAAGAATGTAGTCAGTGTTGACTATACTAATTTTCTTCAAGAGATGGCCTCAGAGGCCTAAATCAGCAGCTCACCTGTAAGGAGTTTATCATCCCAAAACAGTTACCAAATTACTGGTGAAAACAGGATTGTGAGGCTTTTTAAAGCACTGCCATTCCCTTGAATCCAGGTATGGCCTCCTGAAATTACATGCAAGGGAAGTCATAACTCAACCTCACCTTGATAGCACCCAACTGCATCCAAAAGTTTTTCATCCACAGCTGATCATCCTGCATCTCATGGAGAAAATCCCACAAATCTGAATAATCTCCTGAGCTCAGAACCTCCAGTTTACCACAGACAAAGTAAGAGCAAAGGAAAACTTCCAGAACGTTGTTCAACCTTTTTTCTTAAGAAAAACATGGTGGAGCAACATAGGCACCACTGCAATCACGGCATCCTCTTGGCACAGCTTCTAGCACAGGGTTAAGACTACCACTCCTGCTTTACTGTAAGATTCAGGGATGGAGCAGAGGGAGATGGGTCTGACAGTAAGGACCACAGCTTCACTTGGAAATTACTTGAGGAGGACGTTTCTGTCATGAACCAGGCTTTCAGGATGAACATATTTATGGTGTTTGAGCAAGGCAGTCTACAGGATACGTTGCTCCCTGGAGGGGCCTGCAGTCAAGGCAGGAGCAAGCTGAGGAATAGTTTCTTTTCAAAAAACTTCAAATCCGGTCTATAGCGGAACTCTTCAGCCCAGAAGCCAGACAATACCTCCTTCAAAGTAAGTTCCCAAACCATGGAGAGATACAGATCCTCAGGATGAACTGAAAGGGATATAATTCCTTATTCTCTCTTACTGTACTGTGTTACTGTTAATGTAGATTTAGCAGTGAAATACTTGTTTCCACTGAATTTCCCATAAAACTCAAAACTAAAGTCTTTACTAAATCAGGTGTCAAGGTACTTGTGTTTCTTTGCTCTGTCTGCTGTAGGAAGCCTCAAATGTCAGAGAAAAATAATTATCAATTGAAGGAAGTAAATTAATAAAAATCCCAGGATCTTGTCCTAGAAAGATGGAATCACAATGTCAACAGCACAAAACCAACCAATAGCTATTCTTTTTCAAAGGTCAGGCCTGTTATTTTCAGTTACATAGAAGCATTCATTTCCTACCTTTCACCAAGATTCATCAGTGTCCTGGATTTGCCACAGGTTTAGCGATCACAAAAGAACTGGGTTACTTTGGGGTTTCTCCAAAGTGCTCCTCTTCCACCCACTTCTCCTGAAAAACTGTCTTTGAAAAGGTAGCACCTTTGGAATCCATATGTCAATTCCAGTGACTTTATGATGGAGTTAGCAGCACTACATCAGAGAAATAAGATTTTGTAAAAAGCTTGAGATCAGAATCAGGATGTGGTGTTTCACCTCCTCATCCATCCAACTCCTCAATAGCAGCATTCTGCATTTACATTCCAGATGGCACCACAGATCCATGACAAAGTTGTTATTTTTTTCCTTTTTTTTTTGTTATACAATTAACAACAGATTCATTTAGAACACAAAATATTCAAGCAGTTGACATTTTGCCCCACACATCACTTGAGGCACATAAGGGTCAGAGACTGGTTCTGCTACATAAAGAAATCACATGGATTTTATTAGCATTTTGATTCTCACAAGATCAAACAGCCTCTTCACTTATCATCCTCTTCCAGAAGTGAAGCTTTTCTTCAGGAAAACACATGATTTGATAAGGAACTCTACATTTTCAGAATGCACAAGGGCTGGCATGTTTCTTGGGAACTTGACAAACTGTCATAGCGTCCACTTACAGTTTTACGTGCATGGATATTTACAGAAACTTCCCTGCACCTCTTTCACCTTTGACATTCCTATTGAGTTCATCTGGGATAACTTGGCCAAATTAGTAACTTTATGCTCCTCACTGATCATTCTTCTTGTATCCTTTATTTTCCCCTCTGCAAAAATGGTGTTGTTTCAAACTTTAATGGGTGTAGCAAAACCATCTAGATCCTTCTGGTGCTAATCACAGAATGACTGAGTTTGGAAGGCACCTCTGGAGATCCTGTGGTCTAACTCCCTGCTGCACCAGAGCCACCTGGAGCTGGTTGCCCATGACTGTGTCCAGATGGCTTTTGCAGATCTCCAGTGAGGGAGACTCGACAAACTGTCTGGGCAATCTGTGCCAGTGCCCAGTCACCCTCACAGAAGAAAAGAGTTTCCTGATGTTCAGAGAGCACAGCCTGTGTTTCAGTCTGTGCCCACTGCCTCTGGTCCTGTCACTAAAGATTATAATGGAAAAATATATAAAGACAGGTCAGATTTTTACTACAATTAGGAAAAATACATAAGCAGAAAAATGGTGAGTTCCAAGCCCCACACTAGCTAAAAAATATCGATGTTAATACTTTTCATCTGACTTCCTAATTAAATGGATGTTGGTCATTCACACTATCTGTTCTTTCCTATTTTCTTTTGAGTGTGTCAGCCATTTTCAGCACACTTAGAGCCTGGTGCACAGCTTCAAAGACAAGTGAAAACTTAAAAGTGTTTAATCCTTCAAACTTAAAAAATCTGTAGAAGGACAGAGAGGCTCAGAATAATGATTCATTAGGATAAATGACAAACAGAACATGGTTCTTGTATCTTCTCTCTCTTTTGGCAGTAACTAACTGCTGGTGTATCACAGTACCCAGACCTCTGAATCAATCACAGTCTGCCATTTCTTGCCTGATCTTGTAAATGGAATTACTACACGGTTAGCACAGGCAAAGGCCAGGCTTCATTAGTTCTGCAGCCCATGGGACAGACTCTCTTTTTGTTGCAGTGTTTGCTTCTCTGTATAGAATTAAACTGTATTTACTTTAATCTAAGACACTTCTGTCACAGTATAATGAGTTTTGGTCCACATATACTAGTTTGCACAGTGTTAAAGCGGTGCAAAAAGTGTGCATAAACAAAGCTATAGTAAATACATGCAAATATACCAGTCCTCTGTAACAAAATAACCAGCCTTAGATCAAAACATGTTTTAATCTAGAAACAGTCTGCCCACTCTAGGAGCTTGTACTTATTGGGCAGGTAAAAAGGTGTTGGTCTGTCTCTCAAATTAATTATGTAATTAATCAAGTAATAACAGATTTTTCTGCTGCTTTTTAAGAGGGAAGAATGCAGAAGAAAATGAGAAGTTGTGTCCTCGCCCCTTTCATGCTAATTAATGAATTCAGAAGCTGTACTGAAAGGAATTTAAACTCGTGATAGTCATAAGAGGACAGATCAAAGGAGAAAAAACCAGACCAAGTCAAAGAAAGCTGCACATGCCTTCAGTTAACAGACAGAATACAGGTCTGAAGGAGGTAAGATTTATATTTTTTTTTATTTTACACAAAATTTTCAGCTTTGCTTTAAAGTTATGCCTTAGGAGAGGCTTGACTGTCTCTAAGTGAACTCATAATGTTTTCTTTCATTGGCTAGAATTCTCTTCAGTAAAGTCATCATGTTTTATAATTTACCTCTATAGGATAGGTAGATTAGCCAGATACTATCAAGTAGTATCTGTTGCTGTGCTCTTCAGATTACAGAAACATGATTACTTGTGGATTCTTTCTTCATTATATTTGATTGAATAGATTTTTAACTGTTCAGACAGCTGTGATTATCACCTTAAGACCGGGAATTAAGATTGTAAAGGTTGGGAATTAAGATTGTAATATAAATTCCCTACACATCTGAGTTTAGACTGCCAGCAGACATAAATCAGTATTTCCATCTGAAATTCACAGATCTCTGAGAGTCTCCAGTGACTGAAAACCTGTCCTCTGAGTATTTACAGGGAATAACAAAATAGACAAACAACTATTTGTAAGAACAGAGTTAGTTTTTCTTCTCAATAGGTTTTCTTGTCCAGGTAAATTGCCCTTTTTTCTATATTCTAGATTTTGCTTCAGTATTCTGCCATCATTTGGTACCAAAACAGATCACATCAAATTGTGCAAACTCTGTTACACTGAGCTGCAAACACCTTGATGCCAGTGGTGATATTCGTATGTAGACTATAGTTGTGGTTTTATCTTAAATTGGGACAGTTGCGTATGTATAGGGAACTACTTGATTCTGAAGATATCAGATTATCCTGCCTCTCTAAAAAGCTCCTGTTAAAACAAAGAAGCTGATAATATTATGCTTTAAAGGTAAAAACTTATTTATCACACTAAGACACTATCTTTCCACCCTGCAGGTTTGAGCAGGACCAACCTCACAAAATGCCCAGAAGATATAACCACCTGGATGGCAACTATTTCAAAGGGAAAGGACACACCTATTTTGCAGCGGAAGAGTAAGCATAAATCAAAACCCATGTTAGCATGTAAGCCGGTAAAAAAATTTGCATTGAAAGAAAACCAGAAAATTGTATAAAAAAGGTCACTGTTGTATATAGAGTGAGTGCATTTTAACCATCCTGCAGTTGTCTCTAATGTTTGTCATTGTGCAATCTTAAAGGGCCCTTAAAGTTACAAAAAATCAGAATTGTAGAATTCAAGAATCTAGAGTTAAATCATATGATCACAAGTCATTAGCCTTTACCAGGTTTATTGAAGCTTATTTCAAATTTACTTTTGAGGCTGTTGCAAGGTGATCTGTATACTAAATTTATCCCTAGATTCAGAGACCTCCCTTAGGAACCTCAAAGGGACATTGTCTCACCCTAAAGAATGGGGGAAACCCCACAGAGAAATGGTTTAAAAAAAAAAGCAGATGAAGACATCAATGCCATACAAATGTGACTTCCAAACTGTTTCTGGCTAATATTTTTTATCTTTGAATTAAAATAAAATATGTTTGGTCTGGGATTATTAGAGACACCACCCAACTGGTGAAGTTTTATTACATTAGACAAATAATTCCAGTGTGCTTGGGATATCTGTACGTGGATTGTACTGCTGGTAGTGGCTTACTGGGCCTCAAACTCAATGACTTGTTCATACTGCAAGATAGTTGCTCCTCCATGATCAGCTCTGACAAAAAGAATAAAGGGCGGAAAGCTCTCTCATAGTCCATCCAAAGCAGTTCTGTTCTTAAAAAAAAAAAGCTGGCTAGTCATGTTTCAGCACTTGAAACTAGGCATGCTCACCTCTAACTGCTGTGAATTCTAGTGGCTGCAATTTTAAGTAGTTTTTCTAGATAAGCAAAAATGACATTCTCCTTTCAGTACAAAGAGTATTCCAGATATGAGCCCAGATTCCAAGTAGCACAGCTTCATCTTTAACTGGAATTGCAAGAAGTTGCATACACACTTTCCATACTAGCCTCTGAATAGTTAGGGAAGGAGTTAGATGGCAAATGTGCCATCTAGTACTAGAAGTACCAGCTCCAGAAATGACATACATTCTGGGGGCATGCAGGCTAATGGACAGCTAAAACTACCCAACATGTCAAAAGCAGAAAGTCTAAAAATGTAGAGAGGGCAGCAGCTGCCTGGAGAAGCAGTCCCTCCAAGTTTTAACTGTCCTGGCGAGAGTAGCAAAACCAGTGGAGCCATCTCATAACCTTGGCTGCATCAGAAAGTGACTGCTGTGAGCTCTGTTCTTGGGTTAAAGAGGCCTTCAGGCCACACAAAGTCTTCAAGGGGCAGGAGCAACTTACAGATCCACGTACTTCGGAAAAAGAAAATCCCTTTGTCTCCAAGGGGCTTCATGTTTCAAACAGCACACAAGAAGTTCAGACAAAAAGGCAGCCTGTTCTGCCACACAAATCTGCTTGCATCTCCTTTCAGGCTTCTTAGTTCACTCCTTCATGAGCCTTGGGGTCAGTGAAAATGACAGCAAATAGATATAAAACCTCTCTGATAAATCACATACACCACTACTCAGTCCCAATGGAAAAGCCTGGGGTAATTACTGCAAGGCAACTGGGCATAAGATACACAAAAGTATGTTAGAATGGGTTTATCCTGATTCACTAATTTTTTCCCCCATACTCTTTTCCCTTTAACCATTTCTCCATATTCTTCTTTTCCTGAATAGGCAAAGAACAAAAAAAAAGGGGAATGAATTCCATATGTCTCAACAGGGAGGATATTAACACTGAAGGAAGGGTTTTTGTGACTAGGAAATTTGCAATTACTTTGTCGGCTTGCATTTTGACATAGAGTGGAACTGTGCTGCTTTTGCCAAGTCCCCAGTGAGCAGTGGGAAGGATGTTTTACAGCACAGTTTGCAAAGTGCATTTTCCCTAAAATGACCCAGTGACACCAATACTGTGCCTAGTATGTCACACAAGAACTAAATCCTTATAGAGCTCTTTATGAATAATGCAAAATTTCTTAGACATGTTTTAACGTTGTAATGTGTTTTATGTATCCAAAAAGCCCTTCCATCAATAGCAGTTGTTGCAATATGATGCAATTAGGATACATTTTTAAATACTTGCTGCCTAGAGGAATTTAGCAAATGAACGTAAGTTGCATCACTGCAGATGTGGCATTTAATTTATTTCACATTCACTTGCAATATCACAATGCTGTGATTTGCTAGATTTACAGGCAGGTATCTTTTTGGAATCAGTAGTCACTGGAAGATAATTATTTTCAAAGAAATGTATTTTTAAAATGCTTAAGAACTTGGTAGAGAAAATAGCTAACTGATAAATCAACAGAAACTGGATGAAGTTACTGATACGTTGCCTATTTTCTGAGGTAAATTCTGCTCCATGCCTTCCTCTGACAACAGGATGCTGACACAAACTTTTGGCCTAACCATTCTTGCTCCCGGGAGGATGCATCTAGTTGCAGTGCTAATGATTTTATTTTGCTTTCCCAACAGAGCTCTGGGTATTGGACTTCTCATTTTGGTGCTGGGCATTTTACTTGCCTTTGGCTGCTGGTATTACAAAAGACGTAGTGGCTACAAAAGTCTGCAGGTAAGTGTGGCAGCTTATTTTCCATCATGCTATTATTTTGATAATACATTACCTTGATTTGCATGACATTAATGCAGAGAACATCAAATCTGTAACAGGACATCATTATCTCAGGCAGTATTTACACTGACATATGTCACAGACAAAACCACAGAATATGAAACACAACCTTTCCTGAAGAACTTGCAAGCCAGACAAAGGGGTAAGAGGAATCAGAAACAAAGGGAAATGAAAGCAGTTGCCCAACTCTGCACAACACATCAGTAGAAAAAATTATTTCTGGGAAGTATTATATTTATATTTACACAAAGTGAAGAGGTGTTCTGTGTCAAAAGTAAGACATTCACTATTCATAAGATTTACCCCTAAATAAGGACAGATATGATTAGAGTAAATCTAGGAAGCAGAGAAGAAAAATAACTAACTTGTTACAAGTAAGTAAATGTGCTCACATATGGGTGATGTGTGATTCATCCATATAAAATTTGACTTGCCATTTCAACATTTACAAAAAAAGTGGGGCAGGTTTGAGATTTGTTTTCTAAACACTCCTTAAAAATATTCTAATTTGTGTTTTCTTAGAAAATATTAAAAAAAAAAATTGCTACAATCCTTCTCATAACATCTGTTGTTAGAAGTCCCAAACCTTTATTTTTGAAGTTTTGCTCCCTCTCCTAACAAAGGGAGGTCCTTTTTAATCCGTTAAAGTGAAAGCTTGTCATGGTTTAACCCCAGAAAGCAATTAATCACTATGTAGACACTCACTTACTTCCCGCTGCCACCCTGGTGTGGAGCAGAATCACAAAGCAAAGGTGAACTTCCCAGGCTGAGATAAGAACAGTTAAATAATTGAAACAAAATAGAATCATCTAGTACTAGTACTACTACTACTAATCATAATAATGAAAAGGAGACAGATAGAGGAGTAAAACCCCAAAGGAACAAGTGATGCCCAAGACAGTTTCTCACCATCCCGAACTGATGCCCGTCTCATTCCTGAGCAGCAATCAGCCCCTCCCAGACAAATCCCTCATTTATATACTGGGCATGATGTTCTCGGGTGTGGAATATCCCTTTGGCTAGTTCAGGTCAGGTGTCCCAGCCATGAACCCTCCCAGCTTCTTGCACACCTGCTCTGTGACAGAGCAGGAGTCACTGAAAAGTGCATGACTTAGAGTAAGAGCTACTGAGCAAAAACCAAATCATCACTGTGTTATCAGCGTAAGTCTCGTAATGAATCCAAAACAAAGCACTGTACCAGCTGTTTAAAAGAAGATGAACTCTACTCCAGCTGAAACCAGGACAAAGCTTTATCCAAATATATGTTTAACAGTAAGTATCTTTTAGTTTTCCTAACGTTTTGCAGAAGATATAAGTAAAAAACACAGCAAAGCTCTCATCTAAGTCAGCAAATCCATTTCCTTGCTGTTTCTGATAACTTTGTCCCATTTCCTTTCCAATTATCTATCCAATACATGTATCAACTGGCAGAATACCTAAAAACTGAACTTTCATAGTGAAATGTTGCAAAAATGAAGGTAATACTCAAAAAAAAAAAAAACCTTCAAAAATCAAACCAAATGCCTGCTTTGTACATCCTGGCAAAAAACATAATCTGTTTTTTAATTCTTGCTCATTACAGATTGCTACTTTCTGGTTTTTGAAAATCACATTTTTCTTAGGCTATTTTTGGTTAAGGGAGAGCTTGTACAGCATGTGTACAAAAGAAATGTTGAAAAAATGGAAAACAAAAAGGTTGGGGATTAAGGAAAGAAATGGGTGGCATAAAAAGGAGGAGGCATTCGAGTACATGAAATGTCAGTTCCTGCATCAGTCCAGGACCTAAAAAATGTGATACTTATTTTTCTGGCACTGTAATTGGATTACATAGGAGAGACAGAGAGTATGTCTCAGCAGAGACAGCAAAAAGTGTTAGGTAAACACACTTGCATTGTGTCTGGCCCTAATCCCACATTCTAATACATACTGTAAATTGTAAATACATGCTGTCAAATTTTAAATTATGCATAATTTGCTCCAACTTCACAGTCTCTTCTTCCTTTCACCTTCCCCATATTTTTTTATGATCTGTCACAGAGCAAAAACACTAGTATGAGCACAATACGAAAGGTGGTAGGTGAGGAAGCAACACTGGGCTGCAAAATGGCTCTGCAGGACTACAGAGACTTTAATTCTGTGGTAAGTTGCAACTCAAGATCTTGCTTACTTAAAACTGAGTAAGACATGGTGAGACAATATTGTTAAACAGGCACTTGATGACTTCTCCCTTGGTGTATGCTCTCATAGACTGAGTCTTCAATGCCTCAACATCAACTTATAAAAGAGTATTTTTAAAAATTTGTACTGTGAAAATTTTTTAAAATGTTAAAAATCTACTATTTAGAATTCTTATTTCAAAAATTACTTTCTTCAACTTACATTTATTCTTAAGTCGTATGATCATTATGTAATCTATTAGAATAGTGCGGCACCTGAAGGCTGAAATATACTGAAAAAACCCAAATATCTCCCTAATCGATTTTCTGCCATTCTGACAAATAACAAATGGATCGTGTCTGGTATACTATACTCTGACAAGCATTGTCAGGGAATGCTATAAAACTTCAAGGTATTAGCTCTTCTAATCTTTATGGAAAGATGAACATTTAAACTTTCAATTTTCAAAAAGGTAAATTAAGTGATAAGTACATATAAATGCCTGTGTTCAAATTGCTTTAGAATTGAGAAAAGGCTGACTTATAACCAATTTTAAATAAGCTGCTCAAGTTTTTAACAGTAGAAATAAGTCAATGTGCCTGCATCAGGACTCTCAAAGAAAAGCTTCAATATTTATCTGAATTATCAATATAAAACACCCCAGATTTATATAAGAAAAATATTCCTGTCTTCACAACACTGGAAGTTCTCTCTTTGGATGAACAATAGCAATAAAATGAATCTGATGCAAAATCAGAAAACATTCTACCAAAGAAGTAACCTTAAAAAAATAGACACAATGAATGAGCTCAGATACTTTAAGTCATAGAACTGTAACTAATATGGTGGTAAATAGCTTAATGCATGTTTAATGTCATTTTCTTGTCATTTTTTTTGTAACTCAATTGTTTTTTTTGATCATTCACACCCATTTTCCTTACCATAGGTACCTGATGCTCCACCAGCTTATGACAAAATTGCTGCAGATCAGTCACCACCACCTTATTCACCATGATAACATGAAATTTGAAATCCTAAATATACTGATTACATTTCTTCATGCTCGCTATTAATTTCCCATATATGCTTAACTTCCTTGAAGCTCAAATCATACAAAAGAAAACAACATGTTTTTATTAGCAGTTGCTGAAAAGTATTCTCGCTTAATTTACAGAACTGGTCCTTGAAATGCCTTAATAAATCTGAATGTGCTTTTGTTTTAAGCTTTTCACTTCTGTGGTCAGGTTAATACATTATGGTCTGGTGATCTTGAATTCTTCATAGGTCTACATAGATCTGTAATCACATACTATTCAGTATTGATCAGAGTAAAAATTGATGGCACCTTTGTTTTCATCTTTCTCATTGAGTCTCCCTTTCTTTAAAAAAATTTTAAAAACCCAAACCAACTATTCCTTAGAACGTGATGTACAAGAATCTGAAACAAAAAGAACCAAACCATTGGACTACATGTCCTCTTACAGACTGTTTTCTTCACCAGTAGTTTTAAAATTAACTTCCAAAAAGCGACTATGTTTTACAACACACTTTTACCTCACATTACTTGTTTATGGACCTGTAATGAATTAATTCCTTAAAAAACATCATCAGTCTAGGCAATCTAGGAGTTTCTGCTTGGAGTCCATATTATTTCATACCTGTGAATGGGTATAATGACATCACCTTTAGTTCCTTGTGGCAGTCATGTGAGAGAGCAAAAGAACTTTGTAAATATAAAGCTCTACATGTAATTTCTTTCTAATATGATGAAAATGCATGAAAACCATGTTTCTTGAAGAATACAGAAGACAGCAGACTCCAAGATATTAATTTTCCCAGCTTGCCAGAACACCAGCTGTAATTAAAATCAATGAATTTTGATATGCATAAATTGGCTACATATATTTGGTAGTTATTGTTTACTTGGCTTTTTTGTTATTGCTTGCTTGCCAGATTATTACTTAATATTGTATGCAGATCAACAAATTTATAAACGAGGCCTGATATCTCACAGCCAGAGGCAGCTAAAACTATTTAACACTCATTAAAATCAAAAGTAGTTACAGAAGAAAACCAATACTAATTTCATAAAGTAATTATTAACTATTAGTAAAGAATCTAGTTCTTTGTCATCAATTATGCAAATACAAACACCTTAAAACAAAAAAAGTTCTAAACACAAGGCACGTTTACTTACCTAACATAAACTCCATCCATGCTGATAAATAATAAGACATAGTTTTTTTTAAATGTTTCTTTTGTAATAAAAATGTTTATATAGATTAGTAAAATTGTTGGAAAATAATAAATATCAGTAATTGCTGTGAAAGATTATAATCCATCCATACGTTTTTATAAATTTAGTTGATATATTTATTTAGAAACTTAGAGATATACTTTGACTTAAAAAGCTGTCTTACCTGTGTCATTTCCAATATCCGCCTGCCAGGAAAAAGACTGGAATTATTCAGCAACAGGAAGAAGAATACACAGGAAAATATAAATAATGCCAGCTTAAAGCTAGTATGCACTAGAGATGTAGAACACAATGGTTGATTAATTTTTTTGCAGGACTGGTAAGCTAAAGCTTGAGGCTGATATCTTAAGCAACTCAGCACTCTGCATTTCTTTACTCTAGGGCAGCATCCTTTCAAAAGACTGTGTAGTGCTGCAGTGGAATAGAACTGACACATGCATTCATGTCTGAGAAAAAGATTAATTAAAAAATTAATAGAGATTATTTACTATAAAGAAATAAAGTGCTTAGAGTTCAAAAAGCTTTACTTAATTGCACACATTTTTAGTAGTGTCAGAATTAAATATATTACCAGCTGTTGCAAAAGCTCACAAGGAAGTTAACATTGATGAAGTAGGAATATCAATTTCTTTGTGGAACTATGTAAGGCCAAATTGTTAGAACTCATCAGCAGCCAGAGCTGGAGCAATTAAACTTCGACGCGAATTTATAGATACTTAAAGGATAGATAAGCCCTCTTGGAAATCTACCCTTAGTTTTCAGAAAGTCCTCTCCTTTTTTTTTTGCCCTGTGAAAGCACTATTTTTGCTTTATAGACACAGTTAGACAGTGGTCTCAGATTTAAGTGCATTAAAATAAGAGCATGAAATAGAGCTACACAGAGCACTCTATTAAATAGGTGTAAACATCATCACGCATGCTGAACACCATTCTAAATTCTGTTTTTCAAATCTGGCTCTATACCCAATGATGGTACGCTGCAGAGTCTGGTTGCTGACTCGTTAAAAAAACACTGATACAAGACAGATCAGACCTTGAAAACAAGAGACCTGTAATTGCCAAAGCTGCATGCTGCAAGAACTCGTACTTTTTGTATTACACTCAATAACATTGCACTTTACCAAAGACTAGTTAAAACATTCCAGGACATCCGTTCCTTTAAAGAGAAATGCACAGAAATGTCTCAACTACCATACAGGGAGAACATGGTATAGGGTGTTCAACGCCCCTGGAAAGTCTTTCAGATTAGACAGTTATATGACCCCAGAGTAGCAACTGGTCACCAAAATTTAGATTCATAATTCCTTTAGTTTGGTCATGTATGTGACAAGGAGGATGTAAAAGACAAAGAGCTTCTACTCCTCTGGTTTTTACCCTCTTTGCAATCAGGCTGCAATCAGATGCCTTGTATTACAACTATAATTCTGAACAAATATGGTATTTGTGCTTCATTTCCTTAAATCAAAAAAAGCTAATGAAGAAATTCATTGGTGATTTGAGTTTTTCCCCAGGATGCTGATGAAGAGGTGGCTGGTCATAGCTGGAGAATGAAGCTCTGCTTGATGCTCATCTGCACTATCAGGGCAGCAGACACACTGTTATTAAAGCTTATCCGTACAAGAGCATCTTAGGAACTTGTCCATAGCTATGCATGCAACTCTCACGTAGATGCAATGAATACTTCAAAAACAGACCCCTTGCTAATATAGTGTGTTTTGGTCCAATTGGTAAATTAGAATGGCAACAGGAATTGCATTGTCTGTGTCTGGATTCCTGGTATGATCTGGATCACCTACTTTCTAATGCAGTTACAAGCCTCAATGTAGTCTTCAAAGATTCTAGAATATTGGTCAGCCATCCCAGCCATTGAACAAAGGTAAAATGCAGCAGGTCCTGATGAGTTCAATCTTCCTGGCATTCTGCACCATGCAACAAAACACTCGCTGAGCCAAGAGCCAAAAGGTATATTCTACACTTCAGAGAGTTATGCTGAAAGAAAAGAACCACAAACGTCCCATAGGAAGCACTTGCTTTTTTAGAGTCTCACTAGTCCAGTGTAACATGACTGGCATTTGCAGCTGGTTGCTAGGACAATCCAGTGACACTGACCTCAGCAATCTCTTTTGGCTTAACTCCTGCTAGAGCTGGGGATGTATGTGTATTGTCCTGGCCCTAAGAACTCTATTAGTATTAGCCATATTCCTAGTAATTTTTCAGTGAAATATTTTGATTCATGTTTATGTCTAATATTGGTAAAATATCCATTAATTTGTTAATGTTATGTCCATGTACTCACATGACGTAAGAGTACATTTTTTTTGCCTTTAAAAACAAACTTCTTTTCACTTCTTATGTAAGGGAAAAGGTTAATGAGTTTCTTGGTCTTTTGAAAAGTAGCATTTATTCACTTGTACTTTTCTGCTGACTGCATACTGAACTGTGCAAAAAGGTTGAAAGGTTGTTGTGTGTTCACGGCACTTCATTAAACATATTTCACTGCCCATTAGAGCTGAAAAGTGCTTGAAAATTTCCAGTGTTGTCTTTTGGACACACATCTGCACTGAACTTTACATGCAGTAATAAAGGTAAACTAGCAGCAGTATAAAGTTTTAAAAGCTATCTACAGCTATTATCTACACATCCCATACATGCTGCCAGCTAAAACCCAGCACTTGTGCACTTTTTGGAATTGACCCTCTATATTTTGCATCCTTAGAAAACCTCCAATTTTCACTCTACTTCCTTTCCCCAAAAAGTCTTTGGCTCAAAGGCAGCAGCCTTAGATTTCTAATGAACAGAATGAACTATTGCTTCCCTTGCTGCCAAAATCTAGCTCTTCTAGATGTTATATCCACGTAGACTGTACTCTTGTGCCAATACAGAAGACTACATTTTTGGGGGTAGTGGTGTTCCTAACTGCCTTGTGCTTGCAGCAATACGAAGGAGAAAGGCTTATCCATCTAATCCTCATCCACCATGAACCACCTCTCAAATCACACTGGATCATATCTCTTGCACTGGAACAGATTGCCCAGAGAGGCTGCGGAGTCTCCCTCACTGGAAATATTCAAGAACCATCCAGAGCAATCCTGTGCAACGTGCTCTGGGATGATCCTGCTTGAGCAGGGAGATTGGATCAGGCGACCTGCTGTGGTCCCTGCCAACCTGACCCATTCTCTCATTCTGTGATTTTATTACATTTATTCAACCAAAAAAAGAACCAGAGACTACTGGGCCCTATTTAACTAGACAAAAAAAGGGCAGAATGTATAATCCATTGTGGCAACACTATTCACATTAAATGCCACAAATACTATTGACATTAAATGTCACAGTTATTGCCTCCTCTTGTTGCCTTAGAAAGTTCTTTGCATGCGGTAGCTGCAAACTCCAGTCTTGGTGTTTCACATGGGTGAAAATCTGAACAATTCTTGAGCAGCACATGTGCCTTCACATTTCCAAACCATTTTAGTATAGCCCCAATTACATGTTGGACCACGTGCTTTATTTGCTCCTTTCCTGAGAGATACACCACATGAGTTCAAATCAGTATAAAACAGAGTGATGGCCTAATATAAATACTTTAGTCTTTTAGTACTAATTTTGTAAAGTCTTTTCAACTCCATTAGCTTCCATCTCTGGATGGGAAAAACAGAATTCTCTGCTGCATGTTTGCTACGTTCTCTGCTTACACAGAAAAGCAGGCTTCCTTCTTCACAGTTCTTCTTTTCATTTACCTTACCATCAGCTGCATTCTTGTAGCTATAAGGGGAAAGATCTGACTCATTTTTGTTGAAAATAATTTTCTTAAGAAAAAGGTGTAATCTTCCAAGTTCCATCAAGTTGTCCTTTCCCACTTACCTTGGCAAAAGTAATTGATTTCTATTTCTCCATAGCACCACATACACCTTAAGTAACTCATTGCTCCTGACACTCTGGAGCAAAAGAGTGGCCCTTTTTAGACACTATTCAGTGGTAGACTTGATTCTATAGTTGTTTGCAGGAAGAATTTTAGGATTGTCATCTGGTAGCCATACTCAGAAAAACCTTAGAACTGCTTCAGAATTTGCATTAAAACAACTAAATCATATGGTAAGTGTGAATATTCCCTGACATTAATCTCCTGTAGAGAAATCCTTGCAAGGATTAAAAGGTGCCAGATGTCTGTCTTGAAATAAATTACTCCTATTTCTCTATCTGCAGGAAACTCAACCTGAACGTTTTTGGTATTGATACAGACTTAAAGAAGCCTGTCTTTCTTACATTTGTAATTCCCAGGATATGCAGCCCACTTGATTTTCACTTCCTGGATTTTGGCCCCAACAATAATTTTGGTCAACTCCTCATTCAAAACTTCTGCTGTTTAACAGGATTCATGCACCTCTCCTACCACTTCTTATAATGGAGAATCAGTTTTGTGCTTTTATATCACTGTTTTTTCTGCTCTGATTCTCTGAATCATTGCTCACCTTTTTCCAGTACCTGATTCTTTGGCTGCAAAGAATGTCACAAACAAGCTCATGCTGAATTCACACAGTTCTCCTGGAATTACTGTTGGAGGCTGTGTATACATACTGGGAAAATTAACTCATACTTCATCTGTTTCTTAATTCTTTCCACTAAGCATTCGCTACTGGCCACTACAGTGAGTGAAACGCCCAGCCCAAGGTGCAGCTCATACAAGGACCTGACTATTGCACCAGCCATATCACTTGCATTTCATGTGCCTAAGTAAGAAACTCACTTTCAGACACGGGCTCTCTTTTAACAAAGTGTTTTGGTCTTCCATCAGTTTCTTAGGCCATGGCAGGAGGCAAAGACTCCAGACAGGCCTCTGCCACTTTTTGTTCTTCTAAGCTCACATTGCAAAAAGCACTCTACTGGCAAGAACAATATTTTGAAGGCATAACATGTAGTTGACTGTAGAATACTGTCTAGACAAGCCTCAAAAACGCTACTGTAGTTTTAGTATTGGTGTGTTGCTAATATGAATTGACAAGGCTTTTTAAAAATAGATATAAGCAATTCCTCCTTCCCAGTAGCTAAAATTGATTATAATACTCAAAATACCTGCTTTTTTGTATTGTGTAAATGGAATCCACCATGAATATTTATTATAAGGAAGACACCCTGTGGCTACATAGTAGTACTTAGTCACTAATCCCTCTCTGTTATTCAATGTCACTGCTGCATGTGATCAAAAAAAAGAGTGAAGAATGATTTTACAAATAACAGCATGTTACGTGGACAGATCTCAATGTATATGCTGGTACCAGATGCCAATGACCTATTGACAGCCAAAATAGTCTGATTTTATAGTTGTTTATTTACAAGATGGAATCAATATGAACAACTAATTAAAGAAGTATATTGTCTTCTTCTCATGACATCGCGATTGACAAGCAAAGCTCTAAAGCCTGAAGACAACCACAAAAATCTTTACTATCTTGCTTCCTTTTGCCATTAATTTTTATAAATGCTATTTGTCAATGCTCTTCACATTCTTGAAAATAATTGCATTTTCCAAATATTTTCTTCATTGTAAAAAGTGAGAATAGGGGAAGATAAAGCAGTAATCTAGGTATCTAACCTTTAGTTATGGATGGGATGCTGGAAGGAGTCAGGGGACCAAGGATTCTATTCCCATTTCCTCCATGTTGCTATGAGAACTCAGAACTTCATTGTCTTCATCTGCAAAAGGTGGGAAATCATATTTATGCACAGTTTAATTGACCTTCTGTGTAGCAAACATAATTTCAAGAAATATTATAAGCAACTAATTACGTTTCCTTTGCATTACTTTTACATACCATTTTCATTTAATGTGTTTAGTTCAGCTGAGACTGTAACAAAAGATACTATAACGAATGCCACCTTTCTGAAGAACTTCTGGACCAGTCACATATGAAACAATGAAGTATCCCGGTTTCCAAGTTTATGCAAGACTTTCAGGTGTGATTACTGACCAGACAATTCCATATTTCGAGAAAAGAAGAAATACATTAAAAATTTATCAAGATCTTAAAGTTTGCTTTTATGCCACTGCAGTTCCAAGTAAAATTTTTTAAAATAACATTGCTCTGTGTCACATTTACAAAGTGGCTTCTTCAACAACTAAAAAATCTTTATGTGGATGCCAATCTGTATAAAATGACCATATACAGACTTTATCTTGTATCCTATGCCCAAAAATAATGAGATTTAAAAAGCATCATGTTCAAAATCATTACAGCAGTTTGTCCTTTTACATCTTCAAGAGAGCTAAACCAAGTAAAAATAGGAATAGATAGTGCCAGACTTGCAGTCTTCAATAATCTGGTTTGAAGATCATGTCTTTACAGATACAATATTCTACAAGTGGTATAGTTTTATTGGATGAGTTGGGTTGACACTGATGTGAAGTTGGTTTACAATTGATATTTCTACAAAAATGTTTGTACGAGGCTAAATAATAGTCAGAAACCAACCCACAAACATTGAAATTATTATGAAAGAAAAGTCATCAACACACTGCTGAATAGGGCTTGTAGAACACGCACTCTTCTGATACCACATCTCTAGGATATAGTAAAATTGAAAAGGTATACACAGCAATGACAGCAACTGATTACTTCCATGAAAGAAAGAATTGAATTCACGATTTCTCTTTATTCTAGAAAAGAGACAACCAACATGGCAAAGGTCTACATAGGCCACATGGAAAAATAGCAAAGAGCAAAGGCTTATCATATCTTACAATATCAATATTATTTGCATCAAATGGAACTAGCAGGTGCCAGGTTTGGAAACCAAAAAAGAGATTTATTTACAAACTCTTTGCCACTGGATGCTGTGAATGGTAATAGTTTGTTTACATGCTTCCATGAATTCTTGAAAGAATTGGTATATTTCATCAAGAGAAATACACTGAAAGCTATTAAATTGAAAAAAATCACAGCTGTGTGAGGAAGACTGGCTCACAGACTAGTGGATACTAAAAGACTATTCAGGCCTGTTATTGTGTTCTTTTGGAATGCTATTGCTGAGTGCTTCAAGAGACTATGTGATGCTGGGATAGATGGCCATAATAATCGGATAGATGGACCCTAATCTGATGCAGTATTATTAATCTTATTTTTCTTATTATTTTGAGTCAGTAAATTCATTTGAGGTGCAGCTTACAGGGAGCAGTCTACGTGAGTTCAAGTCTTTGTGAGCACCTTTTAAATAGGCCATTCTATTTAAAAGAAACAGTCCTTAACAAATGCAACAAATATTCATGTTTTAATAAAAATAATTAATTTACTTTAAAATTAATTTGGGCTACTAAAATTCTGCACTATCACAAAGTACAAGCAAAACCAACAGTGAACCACACACACTGTGGCAGCCATGGTCACCCTTCAAATGCTAGTTTTCAGTAATTTTCTGACGTACTCCAACAGACTAATTAGTTTCTCTTCACTCACTTACCAGGAGAATTTTTGCTTCCCTTTTTGCATTGAACCCTTTGCTATGTCGCACAGTGAAATCAGCACAGGTTTGAATGACTTGACAGTAACACACTTGGCTTGAATAGGTACTTCTATGACCCCTAAGACTCGTGAAATGTAATTGCTTCTAGTGTGGCAGAATCCCTATCAGAAAATGGCAGCACACATGGGGGTTTGAACAGTGAAGCTGTACTAGTGTCATTTTCGACTCATAACAAAGCAAAACTATTGTGCAGAACACGTCCATTCAGGTAAATGAAATGATGCAATTCAAAATATTCAAAGTCATTAATAAACCTACAATTTTGCATGTAATATAGTGTATGAATACCTGTATACAGTATCTGAAGGTGTCTAAAAGCAAAGCATTTTACAAGCTCTGAAAAGCTCAACATGTTTTCTTAAAAGGCTGATTTATAGATCTAGGTTTATATGTTTCATTAAATGTCTTTTTAACTTCAAGTTGAGATGCAGGGAGTTCTGCTTTTTCATTGTGTCTGTGAATATAATCTACTTTTTTACAGTTCTTTTAATGCTACTGGTAGCACTACACATTTGGTAGAGAGCAAAAGGTACATAGCAAATTGTCAATGGGTATTTATGTTCATCTGAAAACAAAAGTCGACTGACATTCATACTATCAGAGAAGAGTATTGGGAATAGGAATTTTATTCACAAAAATTACTAAAATTTGGTTTTCCATAATGAATGTTGCAAGCCCATTACACAGTAGTCTCAAGTCTTTCTCCAGTAGGATTTGGAATTTGAACACGTGTCTAGCAGAGAATAAAAATACATGAAAACTCCTAATCAAACTGAATCAAACTTTTCATGTTGTAAAGTTTATGTCTGCCAAATTATAAAATATTTATGAAAATCATAAAATATTATCATATTAATTCAGAAAATTTCTTGGAAATCATTCAAGCAAGTTACTTGAGTCCTGAGTTCCTAAGTTCAGCTTTTCTAAGTTTTCTCTTTATTAGAACCAATTATAGCATAAACCTTTCTACTACATTAGCACACAGAAAAATGCCACGCAAGAATTTTTTCTCCATCAAGAACAACTCCAATACTAGAACCGAGTCTTGAGTTTTCCAAACAATGTAGACAACTCATGCTACAGTAAACATAAATTTTTTAAAAAAAAAGGAAAAAACAACCACTGCAAGAAAAGAGAAAAATCCAAAAAAGCAAGTCCCCAGGTTCAACCAGTGAAATGGAAATAAAATGAATTGCTGGTATATATGGTTTTAGAGTATGTAAAATGTCCATGAAGAAACTGCCATCTCCCTCTGTTGGAAAAGTCACCTGCAGCATTCAACCATAAAACAGACTTACAAATCCGTAGTACTGTAAACTCTGGCAGGCAGACACCCTTACTACCAGGTGTCTTCAAAATCAGTTACAAAACACCTTTCATGAGAAGCAGGAAAAGCGTAGCAGGTAGCTTTCTCTAAATTTAAACAAACCTTCTTCCAAAACTGACAGCTTCCATCATTCCCAGCCCTGAGGTAAGATGGAGATTTCTGGTCCACAAAGATGCAACTTCCCAATGCAATTCTTTTAGTTAGTGCAAAAGGAAAGGTCCCTATTGAAGGCACAAGCCTTTCTTCCCCCCACTTTCCCAGAACTTTAGCTAAATACCTACCAGGTTAGTTTTCAGAACAATTTAAAGGGCAGCCGACAGAGAGGGAGTAAGATGTGGTCCTGTTCTTCAACCCAACATCTGAACTGCCAAACTGTGTACAGCAAAAAGGGAAGGGAAGTAGAAAATTCAACAGGATGAGGAGCAAAGGTTGAAGCTTCACCTTTATGAAACTCAGTCTAAGAACACTACTAAATACAGATATGTAAGTTTTTATCCCCTTTGAAGTCATAGCTACTTAGAAGGCAACTATCATTCATAAGCTCTTCTGAAATCTTCCCTTCTAGTTTCTAAAAAAACCACAAACTAACAAACTCCACAGAAAAATCCAGCACATACGAAGACAGCAATTCTAAAATCATCATCTTCCATAAGATGGGCACCCTTTCTCTATATGCAAAACCACAAAAGATATCAAAATTCTTATCTCCACGAGCACCGCAGCAGGCAGCTGTGAACTCAGCAGATCTGCAGAAAATAACCGAAAGGTTTTATCAGATCAAATGCTGAAACTAAGCCAATAAATACTGAATACACTGTACAAAAAGAGAAGGTTTATGCAATATGTGATTTATCCCCATTCAAAGTATTAATAAAGCTTCTTTTAATCTTGTGTGATGTTTTAGCACTTTCCTTTCAGATGGACCACTTACAAGCTAAAGAAAAAGTACAGACCTAGAAAGCATGACCAGTGAAAAAAATGGGTAGTTTCTTATGGCTAGATGGAAGATGAGTAAGTGACCTTGTTACAGTTACCCGATATGTGGAAATGCATACAAGGTTGTAAAACAGAGAACAACTAATTGTTCAACAGATCTTTGAGCTTTAAGACAAAGCACGGCAGTCCTCAACAGCAATCAGTGTGACTTAAACTGGTGTTTAGGAAGCCATTTGTAGCCTTACCACTTCACTGGAGTTACTCAGGCAACATAACCAAATCATTAAGAACAGATGAAGTATGGGTTATCCTGCCCTGTATCATGTGGAACAATAAGGAGGCCTTCCTTCCAAATCCTGTCAAATCACGTGAAATGTAAAATCAGAGAAGAACAGAAGAGATTAAATAATTTCATTCTACCATACACCAAAAGAAGGATGTATATATACACACACACACACACAAATATATATATGTATGTATGTACGTATGTATTCTCCCATGGTGTAGCAGATACACATATTTTTAACTACTGCCAACACAAAGCAGTACAGCAACTTGATTTATTACATGCAGATTCTTCTGCATTGTTGCTAAACAGTACACTGGTCCAAAGTTACTAAAATACTTAAAAAACTATACATTATGTAAACAAAACATAAATAAGACAGCATAGTTCTTCGTACATATTGTTTAGTTCAGGTTTTTAGGAGTTCAGGAATATGTACAATTCTATACTACTGATTGCATTTTTACAATGCATAATTTTTTTTTTTTAAAGAAACAAGTCAAAAATAAATTTGACAAATAAAAAGGAGATATATTCTGCCATAAACACACTGGCAAACAGTCCATAATGTAAGATGGAACATATGCAAAAGGCGAGATTTCACCAAACTGTTTAATGAATTCATTGGTCTTTTCTGAGCCTTTTACTAGAGAACTCTCTGAAAACTTCTGACAAACTAAAATTTTTCTTCCTCCAAATCCCCACAGGTAAACAGGTAAGGACTGTAACCTTAGTAATATTGAGTAAATAAATTGTTTAAAACATTGTAAGAAATTATTCAATAGTTACAACTTCCAAAGTTTGAAGAATGCCCCAGGACTTCAAAGTGGCTCATTTGCAGTAAATTCAGGATGCAGCTTTGTCAGGTCTATCAAGGCAAGATGACTGAGATGCAGGGAAGACAGCGGTAGGATTTCTGCTTGTGGAAACAACAACAGGAAGCAGTGATGAAGACAAGGAAGAAACTTTTGGTGCTGGAGTATTTAGAGCATTCAATATGGCTCCCTCTGGACTAACCAACAGTTTTTTGACAGAAGTGTCCGAGTGAAACACTGAAGTTTTGCTTGGTAAATGAGAGTTCGGAGGATGAACACCAGAAACAGAAGACGTAGCAATATTAACAGGAGATTTTGTCACTGAAGATACAGACAGAGTTACTGCAGACAGTGGAGTACATGAGCTAGCTGGAGTACTAAATATCTGGGGTGTTGCATGTACAATGGGTAAAGCATCTGCAGCTCCAAAAGAGTTCACAATTTTTGTAGAGCTTTTCAAAGGATGTTTTGGTATCTGCCAACTTAATGAATGACTTGGTGCTAGGATGATTTTCGAGGTTATTGGATTAACAGTTGGTACACCTTGAGGCTCTTGACCATGGTTAATTGTTAAAGGAGTCTGTTTTGTGTCACAGGAGAGAAGAAGAACATGGCTGCCAGCTCCAAGGCCTTGCAGTGGAACAACAAAACGAGTACCATTAATCATTATCTGAGTTCCAGGTGCCAAAGGCACACAGGTGTTAATGACTAGTTTCTGTTGAAAGGAAGGTTCATTCAACTGACCTCCTCCTGTTTTGCTTGTTACAGGTGGTGAAGCTTCAGACATCTGAATGGTAGAAGCACAAGTGTAAGCATGACTTTGTTTCTCTGTACTGGGAGGTACCTGCTGGCATTGCAGGGCAGAAAAACTGGGAAAACTAATGACTTCACCTGTATGTGGTGATGGAGGGGGCAACACACCCTGAGATTTGTGAACACCTGCATGACTTGACACAGCAGTTGTAACTCCTGATGACTGAAACTGAACCAGTGTGGGCAACTGGCTTTTTGGTACTGGAAGAGGAGCTGGAACTGCTGCCAACTGAGGAACTGTATGTAACATCTTGTGGGGGGTGGCTGCAGATCCAGGCAAGCTAATGACTGGAAATTGCACAGCAGATGCTAAGTTTTGAGGAGATACTGTTGGCTGTGTTGAAATCAGCACAGATGAAGCAAGATGTCCCGTTTTCACAGTGGATATACCCACAGTATTTCCAATATTTGATGTACAAAGTCGATTACCCAGAACTGGCCTTATTCTTGAGGGATCATTGCCACCAATCAAGACAGTAGGCTGTGTCCCAGAGGACGTCCCACTTGATGTTACTGAAACAGATTCTACATGTGCACTTGCTGTTGTTATTGTAAAGGCATTTTCAGCTTTTGTTGCAACACATACAGATTCATTAGCTGACAGAGAAATTCTTGGAACAGGAACCACAGTACTGCTTGTCAAGGATGGGGCCAAGGCTGTGCTCTTTTTGTCTTCTCCTTTAGAAATGCCAGAGTGCAATATATTAACTGGTAGGCCCTCCTGTGCACTGCCTTTAGTATTTACAATGGTCTGACCTATATTTAGTCCAATTTTCACATCTTTTACTTGAGCAATAGTTGGTGACGAATTAATTCTTATCGGTGCTCCTACCGTAGATGGGATCAAAACCAACTGTGGGTGCTCTGTGGCATTAACAAAGGTTTTGGTTAGGGAAGAAGGAAGGCTCTGTTTCAATGTCTCTGCAGCTAGATTTGTGGCTGACGGGCCATTGGCAATTTGTGTGTTAATGAAAACCAGCTTCTGAGCATTAACAGCAGTGGATGCTGGAGAGGGTATAATACTGACCCCTGATGCCCCAGAGGGAGATAGAATTGGTGGATTTGTGATTAAAGTAAATTTCTGGACTGGAGTACCACTGATTAAATCTCCATTTGTTGCAGAACTAGACTCAGATTGTGTAACAGATTTTGTTTTGTTTTGATGCTGCACAGAAGAATTTGGAGTTTTGACAATATTACTTTGACCAATGCTAGTCACACTAACAGGACTTTGTGGAGTTGCAGACACCAAACTGCTAGCTAATGAAATGGAGGATAAAGGAGAAGACATATGGCAGGAGTTCTCTCTTACTTGACACAAAGAATCCTGCACAGCTGGCTGCTGTAGTGTGAATTTGGTATTTTTCTCCATTGCCCGGGTAATATCAGCAGGGAAAGCTGAAATGTTAACAGAAGAAGCTGTTGAGGGGGCAAATCCAGGAGATGATTGTCCAATATGGGGGAAACCAGATGTGGCTGTTGCTACAGATGGAAGACTAGAGCATGATACTGCTGTGGTTTTTGGCACAAGAAAGGCCTGAAGCTGAGATGCATAAGTGAAAACTGAACTAGGACATAAACTACTAGGTGAAATCTGATCTGGGTTTGTTTGCACTTTAACAATTCCGGTGTTTCCACCTCGTGTTGTGACCAGAATAGATTGTGATTCTCTTACACACAGCGTCTTCAGCTCTTGCTTAGTTTCAAGGGAGTCAGTTGGCTGCTGTGATGCAAGACTATGAGAGGCAGAATCAGTGTTTGTAGACACACTTAATGCTGTTGCTGGTGTCAATGATTGGCTAGCTGTGGAAAGAGCAGGTGAAGCCAAAGACAAAGGCAATGTAGCAGTCAAAACTGTAGTCTTGATTTTGTCACTTTCAGTTTGGCTTACCTTAATTGTTGATGATAATAAGTTATCTGCTGAAGTTACATCAGGCAATGCTTGTGTAGTGTTCATGGGACCAGTCACTTGTAATGACTGGGTAGTATTCTTGTTAAAAATTGTAGTGGGTGACTGAGTGGCATTTGCAGGGCCTGTTACCAGAGCCGGTGTTAAAGAAACACTGACGTTTGACATTTTTGGTAAAGATGTACAGTGCATCTCAAATGATTTTTGTTGTAGTGACTGAATGTCCTTGGACACAATTTCTTCTTCCTTCTGCTGAACAAGAAAATTCTTAGGTAAAATAAGAACTTGTTGCATGACTTTTTCTCCAGTTTTAGCGTCAATCATAGCCTGCATTTGAATTTTCACTGAGCTGTTGGGAACATCTATTGGTACACAGTGGCCATTTGGCATTTTGTATACCATTTGTAAAGGAGTCTTAGAACTGGCCTGGCAGGGCAATGCTGGTTTGATCAGTGATGATTCCAAAGGTGGTAAAACTGACTTTTCAGAAGATACGTTTATGCCTGCAGGAGGCAACAGTTTATTTGTTAAGGTCACTTTGTTCCCAGTATTCTTGGCAAGCAAGGCCTGGATGGGTTTGGTCCCTTTCGGAAAGTTTGATACTGATGTTGCAGAATCTGTCAAGGAAAGCAACTCTAGAGTTGACCCTTCAAATTGTTTCAGCTCAGTCAAGCAACTATCCGACTGCAGGCTACTTTCTGAACTCTGGACCACAGCCTCATTAGTGTTCAGTTTAGCTTTCTTCCTTGGTGAAAGCTCATTAGTGCTTTGATCAAGACAACTATTTTGCTTGAACTGTCGTTTAATGCATTTGGGCAGTGTCTTCTGTATTTCTTTAGAAGCTGATTCTTTTTTCAGAATTCTGTTTTTTCCTGAAGGTAAATTCATCTCTGATAGTTTCGTTTCATCTGCAAGGATATTAAAACACAAACACTGTTTTACATGTTTGCAACTGATACCCCAATAAAATAGTTTTACAGTGTCTCACTAAAGGCAATACACTAGTTTCCAAGAAAAAAGGTATGTGGAGGGGAATGTCTAATTTTTTAAGGGCATCTGGTCAAGGATCTTTGCAATACAAAAAGGGGGTAATAAAGAAAGGAGGAACTAATAAACAAGAACATACACAGACTGAAACCTGACCAGCAATGGGAGACAGTGAGGAAAACCAAACCTGGTCATTCGCATTAATTGATAATAGTATGTGAGAGCATGAGAATGTATATTCCAGCAAGGTTATCTTGAGGGGAAAAAGGGAAAAGCCAGGAAAAAAATACACAGAGACACAGATCTAACCAAACTAAAATGGAGACAATGTCAAGAAACAACTTCACCAATCGCACCAATTGATGGGCTACCAGGAAGCTGCAAAGGCCTCTTGCAGGAAGACCAACTTTTTGAACCTAATATGCTTATAAACCAAGGGAGATCCTGGCGACGAGGCTGGGAAGGGTGAGGGAATTGGCTCAGCTATACAAACCCATGAAGCAATGTGTAGAGGTAAGGGGAGCTGCAAGAGGTTACAGCCTGTAGGCCTGGTGCCAGCTGCTGGGGGGTGAGCGTCTGTATCCTCCCCAAATCCAGTATGTGTGTATTCACTGACAAACTTCAAGCCAGAGTAGCTGGTGAGCAGGAGGGCCTGGGGGTCTGGGCTGGCCTAACAGGTGGACTTGTGAGTGGGGGATGCCTGTGCGACACGGATGTGAATGCCATGTTTCATACTGAGCATCAAGCTGGACTAGCCAGTGAGCAGGGGATGCATGAAGTGGTAACACAGCTGACGATGCATGCAGGAGGGCCAGGTGGACAGAAGGGCCATGCACTGAGGCTTTGGTTGCATGGGGCTCCAAGGGGTCCTCTGTGAGGAGAGAGGCCAGGAAGTGCCTTGTGCCAGACACAGCTGGCTCTAAAACAAATCCACTGCAAGACACAGTTGAGCCTGGCAGCCAAGCTGGTGATGACTCATGGATAATGCTTTGCAGAAGAGTGTGACAGAGTGGACTGAGGAAAAAATGTAGAGACACAATCCTGTAGACATCAAGGTCAGCAAAGAAGGAGGGGTAAGAGGTGCTCCAGGCACTGGAATGGATTCTCCTGCAATCCAGTAAGACCTCTGATCAAGCAGGTTGACCCGCTCCCATGTAGGATCATGCTGGAACAGGTATGTACATTGCAGATGCTCGAGGACCCCACTCTAAGCAGGTGAGTGTGCCTTGAAGGAAGTTGCAGCCCATGAAGAGCCAACCTGAAGCAGGCTCCTGAAAGGAACTGTGGCATATGGGGGACCCACACTGGTACAGTCTTATGCTGAAAAACTCTAGCCTATGGAGATGATCCACACTGGAGCAGTTTGTGAAGGACTGTATTCCATAGGAGGGACCCCGCACTGGAGCAGGGATGAGGAAGGAGCAGAGAACTGACCTGTTATGAACTGACCTCAATCCCCAGACTCAATCCCTCCTGTGCCACTTGACAAGGGAGGAGGTGGAAGAATTGGGAATGAAGATGGGCCTTGAAAGAATGTGGATATGTGAAAGGGAGGAGGTTTTGCTTCTGTATTTGTTTCTCACCATCCTGCTCTATTTTTAATTGACAACAAATTAAATTAACTCTCCTCAAGTAAGTCTGTTTTGACTGTGACAGTAATTGGTGAGTGATCTCCATTGCCTGTATCTCGTTCCTTAAGCTTTTCCATATTATTTTCTCTCCCTATCCTATTAAGGAAGTGGGGGTGTTAGAGTGGCTGGATGGGCATCTGGCAGCCAGCCAAGGTCAACCCACCGTAAAAGCAAATTCCACACAGACCTACCATGTTATCACAGAAATAGTTAAGCACAAAAAATGGCAAACACTTGAACAAAGCAGAATTTTCATTTTGGTCACGTCTGCCCTCTTCAAGTCTATATCTGACAGATATGCACCACAAGCTATTTTCATATTATCACGGTAGTAGAATTAAGGCAAAAAGTAGGACACAAACTCACATGGAAAAACTGGCTTCCCAAATCAACTGAATTCAGCTCCTGAATCAAGTTCAAGCTACTGATTTCCAGTAAATGCTTACCATTGTCTGAGTGATCGTTTTTGGGAACTTCTATATGTTCTGCAGACTCTGATGATTTACCGCGTACTACTGCAAAAGATTCTTTGCCAGAATCAACTTCACTTTCATCATTACTCCACAATTCTCTGGTAAATTTATCATGATCTGGATGTCTTTTAAAGTCATCATAGTCCTTCTTCAACCTAGACCTTAAAAATAACAAAACTAACTTTACTAAAAAAACACACTGTTTTAAACATTATTTTTATTTATATTTGCTGCCAAACAAAAAGTTGGTGTAGATTTAATTGCCTGTGCCCTTCAAAAATTACAGTGTAGCCCTGTCTGCAAGTCTCTAAAACCCAGAAAACGTGAAGTGACAGCAATGTCCCTTACTTTACGAAAACTGAATTCTATGTCATTAAGTCCTCTAACAATAGGCAAAAAGACTGAGTCAAATGACCATCACCATTTTACTGCATCCATCTTCCATTTCTTCCTTCATCTTTCATGTGACAAATACACCTGTATGCACTTGAGTATTAACTGTAAAAAGTTTACTCCTTACTTTGAAGACAACCCCAAAAAGAGAATTAAGTGAATCTCGTTTTTCTTAAGCACATCATGCTTTTGGCTCAGCTATGAGACTGTAATGCAACTTTCTCCCTAAGAACACTTTCTTTTCTCTGGTCCATTAGAATAGCTGCTGCTATCATTTCCATAGGTTCACACTCCATTAAAGAATGTGCATACAACAGAAATACACAGGTGCTTCACTCATTTGAACACCATTCAGAAACACATCCACTTACCTTGACACTGCTAACCTGCTACATGTTTTCATTGTCCCTTCTTCTAAACCACTGTTTAGATGGGATGTAGTAGCTATTTTAGTGTACAAATACATTGAACTTCAGGATTCAGCTGGTTGGAACCAAAACAATGCCCAGAAGGATTATTCAGCAAATGAGTAAAAAGATTATAGCAATTAACACCTTGTGTGGAATAGAATTTAGACTATTCAGGACCTCACCCTTATGACAGGAAGAATAAGATCTTAAATTTACTCATTCTTTTGTATTAGTGTAACAGTTACTTGCATTGAATGCAGCAATCGCCAGCTGCTGTCTATGAGATGGAGAGGTAGGAGCCAAGAATGATGTCACAGCTGGCAGGGCATGAGCCTCACCAGTCAGCAAGCCATTCAACTTCCCCTGAATGAGGCAGCAGGGCATGCTGGACAGCAGGGATGGTAATTGGGTTCAACCAAGAGCCCAGATCAACAAGCAAGTTCCTGGTGCTGAGGCAGGTCTGAGATCAAACTGGAAAGTCAATTAATCTTAAATTCAAAGTTTAAGATCAGGACCAGGTCTAGTGATGGCTGCCAGGGTCAGGATCCAGTTGAGGAATTTCTGGGCATCTCCACAGTGATGACGCAGGTAGAAGGTCAGTCTGAGGGTCAGTCCAGATCAGTAGGACTCATGGCCAGGCACACTAACTGCTGTAGTTGAGATGAAAACCAGCATATCTACAGCAGAGATTGAAGGCTGCAGAACGACCTGAAATGGGGATCCTGGACCAATGGACAGGTGGCATAGATGGATGCCCAGGTGGGGCTGCTAAAGGATAATGAGATCCAGTCATTTATTCCCAGCTTTGGCACTCTCAACTCAGAGCAGACAATACTGAAGCCTGTAGGAAGATGTAGCATGGACAACACTTCAACTCTGTCACCAGGATTTTGAGCTTGAAGTCTATGCGTAGAAGAACTATAGGAGCACACCAGGGAACCACTGCTGTACTAAAGTTTCTGGATGGAATTTCCTTTTTTCTTTTGAGGAACCACTGCTGTGAGGCCAGTGAACAACTGTAATCAATGGGCAGAAGTAACTTTCCCTTTTAGGCCTTGCTGCTGTTCAAATACAATTCAACATTATACTCTGTCATAATCTTGAAAAGATCAGAGGACCTTTCGGAAGGGAAAGAAAAGGATTTTTGATCATAAAGTCTGCTCCTACTAGTTAAAGACAATAAAAAAGGAAGGAAGGAAAACTCCAGTCTCTTATTCCATACTGTGGCATATGGAGGAAGAAGCGCTGCCCAGCCCTTCACAGCTTAGAAGTTAAATACTGTTATTCAATTAGTAGATGTTAGTACCACACTGAGACACCCTATAGACACAGAAACTGCAGTGAGACTTCTGAGGGAATTGATGTGTACATCACCATAAGCAAATTTTACTAAATTGCTTTTTCCCTTTTACATGACACCTTTCTTCAGTAGTGCTACACTACTGTCTAGCAGCTGCATAATGAACCAGACCAAGACAGTGATCTAGAATCCCCCATCCATCTTTCTTTCCTCCCGATGATTTGTAAACATTGTTCTTCAGATGAACATGCTATGTGTATGTCCAAACAGTTATGCCATGGAAACACTCAGGCTTTCCTCGTTAAATAAACTAGGGTCATGACCAGCCTAAAACATACATGAAAACATACACAAAAACATGAGTTTAATTCAGGTAATTTCAGAAGTTATCTTGCACTCCAAATGCATGCTTCTCTAGCTACCAGCACACGCATACATAAGATCTCAACTACCCTGTTCCAGACTAAAATTTACTCCTATCAGTCACAGCTCATATATAGCACTCAACACACTTTGCATGATAGTTCTGTGTTTTATAACCACATTGATGCAGCACAGGCAACAAACAGAAGCTGGAAGTCACTGCGCCGCTACAAAGTTGTGACCTTCTTGCCATTACTGAAACTTGGTGGGATGTGACTGGAGTGTGACTATTGATGGCTACAGGCTCTCCAGAAGAGACACGTGAAGAAAGAGAGAGGCAGAAGGGTTGCCCTCTACATCAGGAGTTAGACTGAGTGTGAAGAGCTGTCTCTGAAGAACAGCCATGAGCAGGTCAAAAGCCTGTGGGTAAGAATCAGGGACCAAGGCAACAAAGGGAACCTTGTGGATGGTTTTAAGTACAGAACTCTGATCAAAGGGAGCCTATTGATGAAGCCTTCTTGTCCCAGCTACAGGAGGCATCATGCTCACAGGCTCTTTTCCTGCTGGGGCACTTCAACCATCCCAAAATCTGCTGGGAAAGAAGCATAGCAAGCTCCAGGCAAGCCAGGAGACTCTTGGAAAGCATGGAGGATAACTTCTTGAGCCAGTGAACAGACAGCAGCCCTACCACAGGGGATACAATTTGGGATGTGATGGGCACCAGTGTCAGTGAGCTAATCTTGAATGTCAAGACTGGAGGGAGCCTGGGCTGCAGCGATCATGCATTGGCGGAGTTTGCAGTCCTGAGGAATATGGGCCACGTGAGGAATAAAGTTATGTCCCTGAACTTCAGGAAAGCAGACTTCCAACTCAAGGAGATAGCCAGTGGGATCCACTGGGAGACTTCCCTCAGGGACAAGGGAGTGGAACAGATCTGGCAGATGTTTAAGGAAGTCTTCCACAGAGCACAAGAGCTGGCTATCCCCAGGAGCAAGAAACTGGGCAAGGAAGGCAAGAGAACGGCAGGGCTGAGTAGGGAACTGCTGGACAGACTGAAGGGAAGGAAGCAAATGCACAGGCAGTTGAAGCTAGAATGGGTGGCCCAGGAGGAACAGAGAGATCCAGTTCGGTTGTGTAGGGTCAGGGTGAGGAAGTCCAAGGCAAAGCTGGAATTGAACTTGGCAAAGGACAAAAAGAATAACAGGAAGGGCTTCTACAGGCATGTTAACCAGAAAAGGAAGGCCAAGGAAGGTGACCCCCTCTGATAAACAAGGGTGGAAAACTGGAAGCAACACATGAGGAAAAGGCTGAGGTACTCAACAACTTTTTCCCTCAGTCTTCAAGGGCAACATTTCTTCCACACCTCTTGAGTGGATGGACAGCAGGATAGGGACTGGGGGAGCAGAGTCTCTCCCACTGTAAGTTAAGATCAGGTTCATGATCACCTGAAGAACCTGAAAGTACAGACGAGATGGAATGGCTGATGTATTTGCCAAGCCACTCTCCACGATATTTGAAAAAGTCTTGGCAGTCAGGTGAAGTCCCAGGTGACAAGAAAAAATGAAACATTGTATCCATCTTTAAAAAAAGGCTGAAAGGAGGACCGTGGGGACTACTGACCTGTCAGCCCACCTCTGTGCCTGGGGAGATCATGGACCCTCCTAGAAGCTGTGCTAAGGCACAGGGAGGTGATTCAGGACAGGTAGCACAGCTGCACCAAGGGCAGGTCCTGCCTGACCAATTAAGTGGCCTTTGATGATGGACTGACTATATCAGTGGACAAGGAAAGGGCTACAGATGTCATTTATCTGGACTTCTGTAAAGCCTTTGACATGGTCCCCCACCACATCCTTCTCTCTTAAATTGGAGAGATTGGGATTCGATAAGCAGACTGTTAGATGGGTAAGAAATTGGTTGGATGGTGGCATCCAGAGGGTAGTGGTTGATGGCAGGGAATCCTGATGGACATCAGCGACAAGTGGTGTCCCTCAGGGGTCCATACTCAGACCAGAGTTATATATTATCATCATTAATGACATAGACAGAGGGACTGAGGGCACTTTAAGCAAGTTTGCAGATGACACCAAGCTGAGTGGTGCAGCTGACACACCTAAAGGATGGGATGCCATCCAGAGGGACCTGGGCAAGCTTGAGAAATGAGGTCCATGGCAAAACTTAATGAGATTTAATAAGATCAAGTGCAAGGTGCTGCACTTGGGTCGGGGCAACCCCCAGTATCAGCACAGGCTGGGGATGAACAGATCAGAGCAGCCCTGCCCAGAAGGACTTGGGGGTGCTGGTGGCTGAGAGGCTGGACATGACCCAGCCATGGGTACTCACAGCCCAGAGAGCCAAACGTGTCCTGGGCTGCATCCAAAGCAGCGTGGGCAGCAGGGCCAGGGAGGGGATTCTGCCCCTCTGCTCTGCTCTGCTCTGCTGAGACCCGACCTGCAGTGCTGCATCCAGCTCTGGGGTCCCAGCACAGGAAGGACATGGACCTGTTGGAGTGAGTCCAGAGGAGGCCAACAAGATAAGCAGAGGGATGGAACACCTCTCCTGTGCAAAAAGACCAAGAGGGATTGGTCAGCCTGGAAAAGAGGCAGCTTTAGGGAAACTTAATTGCAGCCTTCCAGTACCTGAAGGGAGCCTTCCAAAAAGCTGGAGAGAGACTCGTACAAGAGCTTCTAGTGAGAAGACAGGGGACAACGGCTTCAAATTGAAAGAGAGTAGGTTTTGATTAGAAATTGGGAAGAAATTCTTAAGTGCAAGGGTGGTGAGGCACCGGAACAGGTTGTCCAGAGTAGTTATTGAAGCTCCATCCCCAGAAGGCCAGATTGGATGGGGTTCTGAGCAACCTGGTGTATGAAAGGTGTCCCTGCCCATGGCAGGGGGATTGGAACTTGATGATCTTTAAGGTCCCTTCTAACCCAAACCATTCTATAATTCTGTGATTCTATGATTCAACAAACAAGAAGTAATACTGGACACCAAACCATTCCACAGCAGAATTTACAAAAAGGATAAAATTGTAAACTTCACATACTGGAAAATTAAATTCTTCTTGACAGTAATACTGCCTGCCATGTTTCCAGAAGGATTCTGAATTGCAAAAGAAAGGAAGAAATTAAGAGCTAAGGAAAATGAACAGAAACAAGAACAGAAAGGAATAGAAAAAACCCAAAACTTGTACTTGGGTCCATTATTTAAAGCAAAATATTTAACAATATCCCAGATTTCCAAATAAGAATTTTAATTCATGCATGGTATTCACAAAATGAGCTACCAAGGAAGCAATTTAATGTCTTTGGTATGTCGTTGTGTTTTTTTAAACATAATACCTTTCACACTTTTCAGCATTAGCTCTGCATCACGTAACTGTGTAACTTGCTGCCTTCACACTCAACATTTAAGAAGCAGCCTCTTTTCCTATCCTTTGTCACAGAGTTCAAGCCTCTAATCACTCCTTGCTTTTTAACTGTCTACATGGCAAAACTAAGGTACGACTGTAGCAACACCTGAATGGCTAACAGGCAAGAACGGCACTGAGCTTCAAGACAGTATCTAATGTCTCCATGATTTATAATCAGGGTAGCACCTTCACTAATACTTGCACTTTACTAGATTTAAACCTGTCACTGCTTCACTCGTATTCCTCTGACATACTTCTTTCCAGATGCATTTCTAATTTACTGGGTTACAAAGACCTCAAAACAATGCTTCAAGAATTGCTCTGTAGAGAATTCATTAATAGCTAATTTATGTAGCTTTTGAAAGCAAGTAGTCAGAATGTTCTAAGAAGCCCTGGTATAGTTTTCTAGAGAAAGGTTTTCAGCATCTCTTAACCAAATAAGCAGCAATACAAACCCTAGCTGTATTGTGAAATACTACTGGTCAGCATGCTTAAGGATTCTAGAGTGTTTTAAAGGAAAAAAATATGAGGGAGTTATGCTCAAATTTTTTAGAGACAATAACTCTGGAATATAAGATACTTCTTCCAACTAAAGTACTGCCAGTGCCTCACTCCTCTCCTCAAACTATTTTAGTTTTATTTATTTAAGAAGCCAACTTATTGATCAGTTTTTAAAAGGTGAATTTTGTTCTGTTTTTCATCCCATGCACCACTGTTGAAAAAAAATGAGCAGGTAATTACCTGTTTCTTTGAAATGCTTTAATTAGCTTTGGTTCCCATGGTAGCAGTTCATTAAGCAGTCGTAACAACGTACCATGCAATTCCTTTACTGCTTGCTTCCGGCTGTACCATCTTCCCTGAAAACATAAATTCCATTTATTTATCATTGCATTAGACCTAAATCTTTTTAGATTGTATTAGTACTACAATAATCCCAGTACACTGATATGAGGAAAATAACTGGAAGAAAAGATGGAAACTTTCAGAGTTACATCTACCCTTAACCTAGGTAAGAAATTATTACTTTTATTTTAATACTACAGAGGGATAATGTCCTGCTTGGAAAAGTAATACTGCAATGACTCTCACTTTTTACAGGTCAAAATTAAAACTGAAACAGCATTCTACATATACACCATGTGCTTAAAATTACATAAATGAGTTACTAACATAGGTAGTAATCCACTCAGGTCAGGAAAATCAACCATGTATGTACACTTTTCAGAGTTAGAGATAAAATTTTTACAGAAAATCTTGCCACAATCTCATTCAAGAGAAGTGGTATAAATTATAACACTACTATTTGCAAGGAAAAAAAAAAAACTTACTACAATTTTCAAGGATGAAAATCCCACTGTTTTTCCACTACATTTTATTTAATGTTCTAGAGAAAGGTTTTTTTAAAAGCGAAGTTTAGCAAATTTGTCCTTTATGAAGCAACAGACTCTGCAGAAAAGACCAGTTTTCCAATGTAAAATCCTTTCAGCTTTTAATTAAAATGTATAATTAAAAAGTTTTGTTTTCAAAAGTGATATATGTAATCTTATATTTATGTTTTCATAAATCTAGAAACTCTGAGTAAGGAGAGAGGACACTAAGAAATGACAATCATGCCGGCCATGGTGCTGCAGAACACACCCCTTAACACTCACAGAAACCCCCTGTACATATTTCTTCCGAAAACTTATTCTGTAGTTCACTGCATAAAAGACTGAACAATGCATATATATGTAACTGATATAAAAAAGATGTGGTATAGCACTTCTGCCACTCTACTAACTCTGTGCATTTTATGTAAATGAGGATTTTAGCTCTTGACTGGCCAGAGAATATTTAAAACAGTAAAGAGACTATGGTTCTGCAAGAAAAAGAAGCAAGACTTGGGAACTTACTTATTTCATATACATATTTAGCTTTTGATAGCACACATATCCTTCACAGCTTCCTGTGGTCTAGCACACCAAAAAATGTAAGGCAGGAAAATCTGGATAAAGCTTGTCACAGCTGCCTTTCAGCAGTCTACAAGATTGATCTTTCTAAGGACTTTGGAACAATTTCTCTCTACACATTTCAGCAGATCGTTCCAATGTACAGAGAGATCACTCAGGTTGAATGCTTGTTTGAAGACTGGGTATCTATTTTTTATGGACAATCATTTACATGTTACATAACAAAACAAATAGTTACCTTAATGCTTCAATTAAAATTACAAAAGCAAAGATTTTAAGTAGGTAATTATGCCACATTACCACACAATGATCAGTGCTGAACACACAGACAAGCCAGTAAACAGTATTATAACTTCCTTCACTTGTGGTCAGTCACATATGTAAAACCTGTCACTAATCACTACAACAAAAACCAAACCTAGTGCATACTGTAGCCTACCAGGGCATTTGGTATCATCTCTTAATGTGAGCAAACAACAGAATTGTAACATATGAAAGAATATTATGTGTACATATATCTTTTTCTTGTAAGATAAACAAAACATTTGGCAGACTGTTTTAAAAGAATGAATTTATACACTACAGAGCATTAGTGCGCATTGCCTCAAAACAAAAATCAAATAGCAAAAAGAACCAATGCTACCACTACTGTAAAACAGAAATGCTGCACATGTAGTTGATATAGCAAAGAGGATGTGTGAAAATGTAGTATTGCAAAGATATTAAAAATCACTGCAAAGTAAAAAAGAAATTATTTATTTCTGTGACTAATTTGTCTTTAAATAAGGCTAAGATCTTGGCTTAAGTAGAAAAAAAAAAGAGTATTTATAAGACAGATAAATAGCTAACCACTGAATAAATTTGAAGCAGCAACTGTTATGCAGCCAGAATACGTACGTTTAGTCAAGGACAGACTTCAAGACTTTACTGACTTCATTAATACTTCAAAAAGAAAACCCAAATATGTTACTTTTCTCTCTGCTTACAAAAACAAACATAAAAACCTAAGCAATTCCTGGCCCCTAGTTCTGCATCTAGCTCTAGTTGGAGGCCTGTCTCTAGTGGTGTCCCCAGGGGTTCAGTACTGGTCTGGTATTGTTTAACTTGTTCATCAGTGACTTGGATGAAGGGGCAGATGCCTCCTCACTGAGTTCACTGATGACACAAAGCTGGAAGGAGTGGCCGATACCCCAGAGAGCTGTGCAACCCTTCAGAAGGACTTCAACAAGGTGGAGAAACAGGCAGAGAGGAACCATACTTCCAAGTAATTTTAATGAAAATTTTATAGCAACGTAATTTTTAAAAACACAAATTAATTATTTCCTTTTATCTCCATTACTTATTTTTCTTAGTGGGGTTTTGGAATTGACAATAAACCTGTTAATGGAAGCATGGACAAATTTAAGCCATGAGAAAAATCTTTTTTCCTCAGAAGTAGTCAAGACAGAACTAATATAGGCCAAGAAAGACTGGAATAAAAATAAATCCTGATCTTTTAAATTATTGTGGTTCAGTTGGTTTTCTGGGCAAACACATAAAGGTTAGATGTTATTACTCCTGAAATACTAAATAGTAAAAAGAGACATTAAAAAAACTTATATAACCTTAAGGCCCATCACTACAAAATTTAGCATTTCTTTTCATATGTGATTTCATTCTCTAACACAGTCTTGTGTTTGTCTCTTATTAGGGGGAGGGGGGAAATAATTGATAATGCTATGAGTCCCTATTATATAGATGCCTAATAATTTCTGTAGATAATAAACTTGTTTCCACAAATGTCTGTGTTGCAAATTCTCAGAAATACCAAATGATACAATGTAAGAGATCAGCTACAAACCGAAGCTTAGGAGGTTCAGGCTGGACCTCCAAAAGTATATGTTCATCAGGAACATGCAGCACTTGTTCCCTGGGAGAAAAGGCCAACCCCCACCAGGCTACACACTCCTTTCAGGCAGTTCTGGTCTCCCCTGAGCCTCCTTTTCTCCAGGCTCAACACCCCCAGCTCCCTCAGCTGCTTCTTACAGGATTTATGTTTCAGACTCTTCCCCAGCTCTGGTCTCGCTCCAGGACCTCAATGTCCTTCTTGCAGTGAGTGGCCCAGAACTGAACACAGGATTTGAGGTGTGGCCTCACCAGTGCTGAGTACAGGGGGACAATCCCTGCCCTGGTCCTGCTGGCCACACTGCTGCTGGCACAGCCCAGGATGCCATTGGCCTTCTTGGCCACCTGGGCACACCCTGGCTCATGTTCAGCTGCTGCCACCAGCACCCCCAGGTCCTTTTCCTGTGGGCAGCTTTGCAGCCACTCTGCCCCAGCCTGTGGCGCTGCCTGGGGTTGTTGTGACCCAAGGGCAGGAGCCGGCACTGGGCCTTGTTGAACCTCACACCACTGGCCTTGGCCCAGGATCCAGCCTGTCCAGATCCCTCTGCAGAGCCTTCCTGCCCTCCAGCAGATCAGCACTCCCACCCAACCTGGTTCTCTCTGTGAATTGACTGAGGGTGCCCTTGATCCCCTTGTCCAGATCATTGAGAATGATGTTAAACAGAATTTTTCATCTTGTTCCAAGTAGTGACACACAAGACACTATTTTTTTTCTAGAAACACAATATAAGGCATAAACACAGGAAAATAAAAGAGAAAAAAGGACTAAAAAGAGAAGTATAAAATGTGACTTCGTGCTGTGTCAAGTTGCAAGTAAATTTCAAAAATGCAAGCACAATAAAAACACATTTTAGAAATGGGCTGAATGTTTCCAATGAATGCAGACACATTCAACACATTCAAATGAAAACTTACCTTTTAAAACAAGGTTTCTGACATCCAGAGCAGCCAGGAAATGCTGACTCCACTCTCTGTGATCGATGCCCCAGCGTACACTATTCTGGCATACTTATCATGGAACCCCAAAGCAGACTGGAGCCAGGATATTGATACATGGGGTAAGGACTGAACTTTTTATAGGAGTTTTTGTTTTGCTTTTAAATAAACACACACACACAACACCACAATATTATGCAGTTTTATAAGATTGTCTGTAATCTTTACTTTCTGTCCCAGGGACAAAAAGTAAAGAAAATTAGTGATCTTATAAAACCATGCAATATTGTTGAAAAGGGGTGGTGGTGGAGGGAGAAAACTTACCCTTAACAGGCCTGCTCCATTCTGCTGCGGGGTTCTGTGGTATGTGTGACATCACCAGTCTAGCCTTTTCTAGTGATGTCACACAGAGAGGGAGCTGGTGATCTCCAGCTGCTTTGGACACCAGATACCTAAAGAAAAGAGATCAGTAACTTTTTCAAATCGTATATGGATTGCTGAACATATATGGACCATATATTTCAAACCATATATGGAATGCTGAATGTCCGTAACAATTAATTTATGGGCCAAATACTACAATTTCAGACACTTACTTTCAATTTTGACTGCATAAGAATGCATGACAAGGTCATGTACTCATACTATGCAAACTCATCTATTACTGAAAGTCTTTTAATTTTGAAAATGCTTAGAGTTATATTCTAACAGAATAAAAGTTCCTGAAAGTTACTATCTTGTATTTTACCTTCAGCAACATAATTCTGAACTTTATAAATATGTATCAACAGCCAACCTCTGATACTGTTTGAAGACTGGGATTAAGCAGAGTCAAAAAGAATGACTTGTAGTAAATTATAAAACAAATTCACTTATGACATCTCTGGATCAATTTTATCTTTGAGCATTTACCAGCAACTAATGAAAAGTCCTGACTCCAGCTTGCACTTCCATGACCTAGATATCTGATCACACCAAGTTATATCCTAAAATGGTACCTCATACTCTCTTCTTATACACTACAAACAAATAAAGTAAAACAAAAAACAACATCACCAAAACAAAGTGCAATAAATTTCCTGCTACCAAGACTGTCTTTGTCTCCTGATTTAATTCACTATTATGAAATGGCTTTTCATTCAGATGTTTAGCCACATGTCCTAATTTTCTTTAGGGAAAACTACCACACAATCATCGTGTTGATCAATATACCACTTTTTTTTTTGCAGATATAAACCCCAAAAACACAAGAGAAAGTTTATCATCAGGATGAACTTACTGTTGAACTCAGAACAGTGAAATTATCCAGCACTGAACTGCCACATTTTACTCCTCCATTAGAAGACCTTCAAAGTTATTAACTGATTTACACTTCTGCAACTTACAAAGACATTGGATGTATGTAGTATCTTAAACTATTTACAAAAAACCTATGTCTTTTAAGTTGTTAAGATCGTACTTAACTCCCTCTCACATATCTGAGTATTTCATCTTGTCGTAGGGTGATTCTTAACTCTGAATATGTAAGTGTTTCTCTATTCTTCGGCTGAGCATCTTAAAATTAGCTGTCTTGCTATGACTGTGTGCTGACAGGAATGCCTTGAACTATTTTTTCAAAACATACTAACTGACCAAAATCCAAAGCATTGTGAAATGTTCTGAATACATAGTAGCATTTCTGTGACAAAAATGTGTAAGTACACATTCACCTCAGATGCAGAACCCACACTTTAACATTTGGAACTGTAGAAAGATATGTGGCAAAAGTGGCTTAAAGAAAGCTTGTTAGCATACATTTATTGGAGGTTTACTCAGTCACACAAGGAAAGGCATGAAAGATCAAGAGAAAATAGTTGTGAAAAAAGCAGACAATAAAGACAGAAAACTTGGAGAAGCTAAGAAAAACTGAAGACTGACAAAAATATTGAATGTTAGTGAGGTAAGCCAAAGTTAAAAATATCAGAGAAGACGAATTAAGTATTGTGGAGAAGTCTTCAAAAACTGAAGCCTAAAATTGGCTTTATTCATTCACATTAAACAATTAAATATTACAAATGTTCCACGTCTTCCATCTGTCCTCAGAAGTACAAGAAGATGCATGGATGTAAATGTGTAAATTTCAGTCTCAAAATTCAGTATTTTGAGCTCATATTAGTGTTTTCAAGAGATGCAGGCAAGACACAGAGAAGCAATAATAGTATTTGGAAGTGACTAAAGCACAAATCAAGTGTTTGGGATAAGGATGGAAAAAAAGAGTATGTTAGACACGTTATAGATGAAGATACACACTAACAGAGAACCTAGGCTTAAATTAATAGGAAACATTTCAGCTGCAAGACTTGAAGTGTGTCTATTAACACTCGCAAACTTTAAGTATTTATTGGTGTCTCTTTTATTGTAACTCTCTTTACCTGCAGTTTAAACCTGCAAATGGGTGTGCATACACAGATTTCCCAGAATATAGTATTCTCTGTTTATGTGTACATTAACGTAAATATAGTAGTGCTGATTTTTGGAGTGCACTAGGGGTGGTAGAGAGATAGGCCCTGAGGACCAGAGAGAAAGCCTCTTTGCTGGGCCCAGAGGTGACCCTGGGAGTGCATCCAGGTCACCGGGGATGGACTGAGAGAGGATTGTGGGTTTATGGACAGACTGGGCCTAGGAGAAGTGTTAATTGTAGTTTGTGGCCTTATAGGGCATTGTTTGCCTATTACCGTAATAGGTAAAATCTGTGCAATACCCCAGCTGATTGGGGGACACTGTGGTGAACATCTTTCCTGTTTATGTGATGTTATATCCTGTTGGGTGCTGGTATTTAGGGAATTCTGACTGTGCAATAAAGGTCTTTGCCTTTCTCCATCTTGTGTGCAAAGTCCTTGCCCATGCGTCACTACTGCAAAACTGATGAAAACAAGTGTAACTGAAAACTGTTTACATGCAAAAGTCTCAAGCATGGTACGTATTTCACTGGGGAGGGAGGAACTGGTCAGGACAAGAGGAGGCAGGAATGGGGAGAAGGAAGTCAACCTCTGAATAAAAACTGAAAAAGATTTAAATCCAATAATAAAAATGTCTCCCTGGGCCACAAATGAAAAGACATACTAGGTTTTTCCATTTAATTGTTGGTAAAATTGAGGTCTGATTGACTAAAACATTAGTAAGAGCAGCCACAAACTATTTCTGATGGTTACATGAATTTCTGCTGAAGGGAAGTTCTTCGGAAGTCCCTGTACAGTCTTGTCTAAAGACGGTTTCCCTGCCAAACATTTTCAAACATGTGACAATATTTCCCATGTCTTCACTGAACAGAGAGGGAATACTTTATAAACTTTTAAAACAAACAATTTTGCATTATTTTTCCCATACATTAACATATTTTTAAAACAAAATGTAACAAATCAATGAAAAATCTCAGAAAGCAGTCTCCTACTTTAGATGCTTACACCTCCTATTAACAAATTTAACAGCAGCCTATTTGGAATCTCAAAAAAACCCCAAACCACACAAGGGAAGTATGTTCCACCCTGTATCAATATATTCCTTTGAATAACCCCACAAATGAATTTCTGTTGGAGGTTCTAAATATTTCTGACCTAAACCAGTGGGTTTTTTGCTTTAAATTTTCAGGTGCACTCTGAAATACATACTTTTGCAGAAAGCCTCAGTTTGCTTTCAGATCTTTTGACACACCTGCCTAAAAAAAAAATCCACTTCCAAAGATAGACAAAGGCATTCAACCTCCTGGGACCATCTCATTATAAACTCCAGGAACAATAGCAGAACACAAAACCTTTAAAAGGGAGGATTTTACTTTTTTGTCTACTAAGCCAAGAACATCAGGATGTTACAGACCTCTGCAAACAATAAAATCTTCACAGCCTTTTCTCCAAACCATAATTAGTTGTTACCTTGCCTGGTGTCCTTTGACTAAGTAATTCTCCTTCCCTTAACCTTTGCCTGACTTTCTCTCTCTATAGGGACAATGTGATTTTCTTCTCAGGAAGGTACTGCGCTTCATTCATTTTAACTGTCTCAGCTTAACTGTGGGAATCCTTGGCTCCAGCCTCCCCTCTCACCCCTAGACAGCTATGCATTTATCCATCAGACTTAGAGGGCATGCTTCAAATCCAATGGTGCTACCAAAATAAAGTCTTGCACTTCAGTGAACAAGAAATCTTTCCATGTTCATGTTAAAAACCCCATTCATTTTACTGCAAATTCAGCTAGCACCTGCACAAAAGCCCTAAGTTCATTATTTTATACAAGTACCTGCAGTCCTGTCACTTTAATACTACACAATGTCAAGAAGGGTTTGAAAAAAATTAAAAAATGAAAAATAAATTTCTGCTATGATACGCAACAGCTAAGTACATACAACTGATCTACTAAGTAACTTAATTAACAGTTTCACACACACAAAATTACTTCAGATCACAAGAGAAGCTGATTATCTGAAAGGCAGTAGGAAGACTTCAATTCACACTGCAACTTCCACTGATTTGACCAGACAGAGAAGACCTAGGGAAAAAGGGGATCCAAAATGCCAGAGACTGATAGCTGTTAACCTGCGTGCTGGTCTCACATAATGCATTATTCTACTGCCTCTTCTCATAAAAGAAATTTCATATATTAGATAGAAGTCTTCATGTGATCCTAAATATACTAGCAAAATGCTTCCCTATCACATGTGTTTGTCAAAATTATTTTTTCAGCAACACCTCTGCAAATGTGGAATTAAGCTACTTCGCATATCTTGGTCAATTTGCTAGTTAATAGCAAATTTCTAGGAGGTCACATTCAGTGGAATGGCCACGCATATTATACATCAAGTCTAAATTTTAAAAAACAAACAAGAGGTAAAAATGCAACAAAATATCAATAGAATTTTTAGCCATTATGTTCCTCTACTTCAGGCTTGTAATAGTCTACTGACTGCTTGTAAGCTCACCCACATCTTTTCTATGTAAGTACTAGCAACAAAAGAGACTTAATTTCTACTAGCATCTAATTTTTGTTGCTGTAAATTCTAGGTTTTTTCTATTGATTCAACTTTTACTCCAGCTTTTAGCCACACTATTTTAAAATTAAAGGATCCTGCTTCACATGTCCTAAGCAACAGACAAGAGCTAGAAGATATTCTAGTTTAGACATTCCTTAGGGTATCAACCTTTCACTAGGCAGTGCACAAAACATTAAACTTTAAGTCCTTTAAGTCCCCTTTCTGCACCTTTCACATTCTTATTTCTAGTCAGGTACTTAAACAAATAGCAAATCTGACTGATTTCTCCTCTCCCTCTGGATACATAATATGTGGTAAGGAGAGGAACTGTTCAGTAGCTGAAGAATAGACTTTTTAGAGCACCCCTGATAGTAATATCACATACAACTTCACCTGCCACACAAAGGCACTTCTCCTGTCAAAACCAGTCCCACTTTCTTTTGCCCATAGATAGGCGTTTCCATTCTTCCAACGACCACTCAACCTGTAGCAGAATACGAGCACAGGTATTTGTGCAACTCCATGATAAATTACATTAGAAAACTGGTCTGGCTTACAAACAAATCACCAGCAGAAATAAGTAGTTAGGTTTATCATGATCTCTCACCATGCAACTGAACAAAGAATTTTGCTACCCTCTCTCATGGGCTAGCACAGAAAATAGGAGCTTCCAGAGACACAGGAAGTAGAAACTGTTTATCTGGCAGCAGTTTTGGCTTATGTCAGTTGAAAGCATATGTGAAATTGCAGCATCGCTTCAGAACTGTGGCTAGACTTCAACAGCAGAGGGGAGCTCTTCAAAATTAAAGAACTGAGGTCAAATTTAATTTTCCACTCTGAACAGTCACAGCAAACTGGCACAAAGCAAATCTCATCGGGGTATAACAAACTAACCAGTAATCAAGAAAAAGCACAAGGCTTTTTAAAAGGAAAAATACTACTCATACCTAATTCAAAAGACATTAGAGGTATACAAGAGTAGAAAACCAAACTAATCAAACAAACAGAGAAAATACTTTCCAACAGGTTTATTATTTCATTGTTCTAAAAGAAACTTGTAGAAATGCCAAAATTTAAAATTATCCATTACTTTCTACTACACAACCCTATTCTAATTTTCTTCTAACTTGCCAAACAAAAATCTATCATGTCATTTGTTGTCTCAAGTTGATGTTCTGAAAAGTATCAGATACAACCAGTCCAATTACCTACAAAAATTGAGGGAAAAAAGTGTAAGTTTATTCATATTAAAAAGGTCCTGTAGCTCAGCTCTTCCATTATAGTCTCCACTACTTCCAAGTTCTGGAGAAGGAATTCCTTTTATGTTCTCTAGAATGGTCTTCTAGGTAACAAAAGGAAGGGTATGACTAAGAAAAGGTTATACTTGAAAGGCTTAATATAAAGTTAAATAAGCAGTACTTCTAATATGTGTTAGTATTCAACATAACAGTAAAGCTTGCCTGGAAGGTTTTTCTCAGTATCGTGCTAGCAGCTACAACTGAAATTACCAAGGAGATTAGTCATGAAGAAGAAAGATTCCTATGGCTTCACTCAGGTCATCATTGCAAACAAAAATCAATATTAAATTACCATGAAGTAGTAAGAACGTCACTATCTTTCAGTCAAAACAAGAAAGAAGTCCATGAACAGCATGTAAGTGCCATCATATTAAAATAAGCTTTCACATTAGGTCAAATTTCCATTATCAAATTAGAAAAATGTTTTACTTAACCAGACTATGCACTTCAGAAAAACTGAGCAAATTTGATTCTGGATGCTTCTGAAACTGACACAGTCATTTGGTTAGAGCTGAAGAATGAAAGTCTGCATTTTCTCCAGTTTTAAGATAGTTAACTTAATTACATATAGTGTTAAACATCCAAAATGAAATCCTAAAGACTTCCCTTACAAAGCAAAACCTCATTTTAGCAAGTCAAATTTATGATTATTCACCTAATTTAATACCTTTCTATTTGTATGTTTAAAAGGTAAACATGAAGTTTCTCTGATAATTTTTTTTCTTAAATCAGTATCTCACTTTACAGTTCCTTCACAACTGCTTCTTCAGCAATTAATCCTAACCCTTTTTCTTTACATAAAACTTCTTACAACACAAGTTTTCTTTTCATAAAACTTCTAACAATGCAAGTGTTTAGAGACCCAGAATCATGATCTGATAGGTCTATAAAAGCCTGAATGATGATTGAAAGATTGTCCTTACCTCGTAACTTCTGAATGCTGAATGAGTTGTATCTTAACTCCCCTGCACTTAAGCGTTTGGTTTTTTTAAGACGGTGCAATTAGAACTATACATAGTATTCCTGCTGAAGTCATGCAACTTACTTACATAATGACATTATCAGATTTCAGTTTGAAGAGCAATTATGACATATTTAGCATTTGTCTACCCTTGAAGAAGTCTTGCTCCTACAGTTCTACCAGCAGACTACAAGTCTCATCTATACTAAGATTATTGATATGCTGCAGCATACTCTCATTTTTGGCTTTTTATCCTATTGCTGACATAGCTTTTCTGACAATCTCTTGGCAGTCTTATGATAAAAGCAGTTTGCAATTTAGCAAGTACAAAATAATTTCAAGATTAGGCTGGAATTGTTCCTTTGCCTACATTAACAATTATTATGCTAATTGTCTGTGCTGATACTTGTCTTTCAGAATCCTAATTTTTTATATTGTCTCTCTCCTACCACATCCCTCTGCCCTATTTAAATAATTTAAGAATATATTGATTCTGTATGAGACTATGAACTGTCACTTGAATTAAAAGCAGCCTAATTTCTAATATATAGAAAAATCAACACTTCTATCTACTTCTTTTTCATAGAAATGCCACCACAGAAGTGCCCACCAAAAGTTCAATAAACAGAACTACAACAAAACAAGTAGTAAGAGTTCACTGTAGAGGGCTGTTTAAATGAGTAGTAGTCATGTATTTAAACCCATCCACCACATTAATTAGAATCACTGCCTCCTACAAAAGCTCAGACATGCTGAATTCTCTTGTCTGTTACTCCTTTGAGGTTGTCAGTTGCACAGACTCAGTGATCCAGTGTATATTGGTAAAATTTGTATCTCAATCTGATATCAAAAGCTAGATAGCATGCTTTCTGGTACAAACTCCTTCAATAAATATTAAACAAAGTAAATTTTAATAACACATGCAAAAAAAAGGAATTAAGAATTCAGCTCACTAAAAGTTCTGATCAGCACTGCATAGGCAGATATAAGAATTCTATCCTGTAATTATTTGTTGGTAAGAATTTGTCCTCAGGGCAAAATGGTCGTATGTTTAATGGAAATGAACTACTCATTCTAAGGTATCACCACTATCCATATTTTGTTTTGGCAGGGAAAAGTGTTAACACAGTTATTGAATTCACTTATCATAAAAACATTGAGAACAGAGCATTATATACAGGAAAGATTAAGATTACAGTCCCCAGGTATCAGCCTTAGGAGGTTTCATGCAGTTACTGAACAGCATAAAAAACTTCAGTTGACAGGCCTCAGCAAGTAACTGGCAGTGTTTCATATCCATACAAGAGAAAGCTTTTAATGTCACATACCGATTTCTTTTTAATGTCCTCCAGATCTTTGAGTTCATTCTCAATCTTTGTGATTAATTCCCTGAGTTCATCAAGATTAGTGCAAATAAGCTAAAAAAACAAATGAACACAAACACTTGGTGATGTGGGACTTGGAAAATGTACAGTGAAATTAAATAAAATTTAAAAGCACATTATCAGTTAGTGCCACCATTTGATTTTTATTTTCTCATAGTATTTTTAAATGTAAAAAAAAAAAAAACCAAACAAAAAACCAGGACTTGTTGAGAGGAAGAAAATCTAAGAAGAAAATACTCTTATTCTTCAGACATAAACCACATCTCTACCTGTAAGCTTCCATTTCAAAATATAGGTATTTTCTTAAAACTTCTGTGAATAACAACCACCAAATTTGTCTCAAGTACAGTTAGAACAGCTTTGAGTACCAAACAAGGCCTTGGTGAACTAAGTATACTAGCTTTGTAGCATGCTGTGGTTATAACATATAACACTTTTTACAATTTCTCCTGAACATAATTTTAAATGCTTACACAGAGCATTCCAACCCTGGATATGTTCAAGAGGCATCTGGATCTGGTGATGTGGTTTGGTGATTGAGGGGTGACAGGGGTAGTGCTGGGTGGACAATTGGACTGGATGATCTTGAAGGTCTCTTCCAACCTTGATGATTCTAAGGCAACCTAGTCATCTACCAATCTACCTACTTAACATATGTTTTGAAAAAGTATTATATTCTTCTTATTCTTGTCTTTAGAAACCAGCATTTTACATTTTTTTCTTTCAGAAAATGGATGCTATTTTCTTGAAAAAATTGTCAAAGGTGATCTGTATATTTTGTCTTACCATCATCTAGAGCAAGTTAAGACTTTAAAACCAAGAAATTATTAAGATGTTAGGTTCTCTTAGGTTATCTCATACTAAGACTTCCTTTTTCTGAACAACCTCAGGTGGACATGTTTTCCTTATTACTGAAAACATATTGAAAAAATTTAAGAAAATTAAATAAAAAAACATACAAAACTCACCCTAAACATTAAAACGTTTTTATCAAACAACTGCTAAATATTTTTTCCAAATCAGTAATTTATAATATATTTTTATTTCAAATTCATGCGCAGTTCCAGATTTTCAGCAAATTCATATTACAAAAAGCACCTTTGCTAGTCATGATTAACAAACTGAATTGACACTTTTAGCAAAACAAATTTCAGAAACCTCTAATGCACACATGCCATTATTTTCGTAACATTTGTGTGCATTTGAAGCGTTAAGGAAATGGAGTGACTCAAACCAAAGTTTACAGTTTTCACATTTATTAACTTTAGAATAGCAAATTAGTAAGGAAATTGCAGTGTCTTGCCACAGACAGCATATGCAGGATTTACTTATGAAGGTATCCCTCAACCCAGAAAACAGAATTACTATGTTTAACTCTACTAGGTTCAACATGCACATCCTGCACTTAAAGAAGTTCCAAATACATAAAATATAAACTGAAGCCAAATACTGGCTTTGTCCAGCCTATGAAGAAATCGATGACACTGCATTATTAAGCAAAAAAGTACACCACAAAGTCCTTGACAAAAGTCAATAAAGGCATGGATAAAGGTTTTCCCCACACAATTATAATCCACTCTTTTGACTATACATACACTTGACAAGTTACTAAATTTTATTGCTGCTTTTTATTTTTCTTATGTAACCAATCCAAACTACATCAATGGGAAAAACAGTGCCAATAAATAAAGTTTTATTTTCTTGGGGGTGGGGGTGACAGGCAAGAGTATCCAAATCTCTAAGTCACATTTTCATCAGATGAGATGTACATTTGAAGGTCATAACTGTGTGTCAATTACCTACTAGTAAAACAAGGGAGGTAGCAGCAGCTGAGTTTGGAGGATTTATGGTCAAAATTAGTTCAGTATTTGAAATACTCCAATACTGTACTGAAAAGCACTATAAAAAGGGTTCAAGAAAAAACTTTGATTTTTTCATTCACAGTATGACTTGAGATGAGGAAATAAAGATGCACACTGACTGGGAAGAAGCTAATTCTGAAACTTCTCTCACATGGTTAACCTTTCCTATCTTATAGAATGAAGCTAGCAGTTTGAAGGAAGGATGAAAAAAAGTGACAAAAATAACAAAGTGTACCTCACATGACCATTTTGATATGGACTCTAGATGCTATTTCTCCCAATGAAATTCTTATTTATGTTTCAGTGCTCTTTGCTCATGGTTGGTAATTGGTAGAACTTAGCAACTCAATTTCCTGCAAACAAGACTGCCTTCTAACTTGTTTAGTAAGTTTTTATGGGTAAGTTAACATGAAGGCAAAGAAAAAATCTATTAATGTTACAATTTAATAATTCTGTCACATTCTGATAGCTTACTGGCAGTTTCCCATATGGCTCCTGAAGAACATGCTTTCTAATCACTTATCATGAAAAAAATAATCTGAAGTGAAAAAATATTTCCTTTTTGAAGTACCAGAGAGAGTGAAAGATTTGCCCCTATTCTCTAGAACACTACATAGTGGCTTAAAGATTCAGGTTGTATACATTTACATTAATGTAATCTCATTAGTTGTGTACATGTTAACATGTGTACATGCAACACAGACACCATCACATCCAGCACAGTACTTACTACATAGGGACTTATTTTTCATAAGCAATGAGCATCCTTTTTTTCAACTGTATAGAGTGGAAGCTTCAGGTACTCAGTATTCAGTAAAATTTCAAATTCAGTGTTCAACTTTCATGTTATGATGCAATCTCAGATCTCAGTAATCTCTCAAAGACCCTCATTGACTCCTAAAACTTCAAGGAAGAAATACAAAAAAGTCCCTCCTGAACTTTTTCAGGAAAGATGGGGGACCAAGCTCCATTCCAACTTGGGACTCTCCTGTAATCAATTCATAAACGAACTCTTTAACATCATAGAACCATATCTAATCCATGGATTTATTGATAAATACAAACCTAGTGTACTCCCCCAGATCACTGATGTCTTTCCTTGCCCCCTCAACTTCAGACAAACTTTTCACACAATTTTTACACACTTGAACAGGGTCTCATCTTTATTTTAGGTTATTTGTGTAATGACTGTTATTTATAATTGCATTTCCTATGAAGCTGCTGTTTTATCACTGATATCTACAAGTGAAAAATGTTCAGATATTGTCCTTCTGAGATCTGCATTTAATATAGACCATAGCAGATAAAACTGAAATTGTTCAAGACACACTGAAACAGAGCATGCACGTTCCTTTTCTCCTTAATTATCATACATGTAGGTCCATACGGCTATGTGTGAACGTATATGAGGTGAAAGGAGAAAAGACTGAGTGAAGCACTGGTTACCAAACCTAAATGTACTCTGCAACTGGAAAAAAACCCCAAAACACATTAGCGTCCTTTCTGTACTGTTAATTTCTTTAAAATGTTAATGAGCAACAGTAATAAGCAGCTTGGAACTCAGAATAATAAGCAAGAGACAACTAAATCGTGATCCATGAAGCTGAAAACCCACTTCTCCAATAATTTTCAAAATATTAAAACTAGAACTTGGTTTTTGTGCATTTTTATTTGGTAAAAAGAATTTCATTTGCATCTGCTTTTGACCTGAGTTTGCTTTTGTTTTGTTGTTTTTAGGGGTTTTGTGGAGTTTTTTTAAAGCAGTCTTGAGCTATATGTTACGAAAATGGCATTCTAAATATTAGATTAAGTAGCACTATTATCTCCTGAATTTTTGTTAATAATTGATTTTCATTTATGTCACTGCACACATTAGAAGATTTATTAATACTAATTCACTCAGCTTTAAAGCCAAGTCATGATTTTCAGGTAAAAGATCTATCTATATTTAAGTACAGAACCTAATCTTATAAAATAAAGTGCCTTCTGGTTGGGTTTGGGGTTTTTTTACATTTGTAGGCTGCCTATTATGAAGGCTGCATATGTAGGAAACATATTACACTTTTTAATTTATTAACTTTCACTCCAAAAGAACTGACGTGTAGACATGAATAGCAATATTCTTGTGGTTATACCCTCCAGCATATCTCACAGGGCCTGTAAGCTCTAAGCTGTTTTACCAAGCATTTAAAAAATATACTTGTATTTTTAACCAGTTACATAATTTCATAGTTTGGCCATCCATGTATATGGGGAAGAATATATCGAAGCACACCTTACCAGACTCCAAAAGTCTAAGTATTCTTCCAAATATAAACATTTTAATATTGCAAATTCTTCTAACAGTCATACCTCTTGAAAGAGTCAGGTTAAGTTGTTAAAAAGTTGTTAAGTTGTTAAAAAGCTCCTCAGTAAGATTGAACTGCTCAATACTAATCAGTCTGAGCCTCACCTAAAACAAATATGAGTCCTAGCTTTGATCAAAAGAGCCAGAAGTATTTTGTTACATTCTAATGTAAGGTTTTACAGATGATAATTAATATACACTTAGATAGATATGTAAATGTACTTATGTTTTATCTACTAAAGCTAAAAGGTTGGGCTAAGTTTTAGACAGTGTTTTAGACAGACTATTTAACTGTAGTAGTTTAATTATGTAAGAAATTATTTCTAACCTAACTGTATATATCCATGGCATGCAGGTAATGTGCTTGGAAAAAAAAAAAATTTAGACACCGTACCCATTTTTTGGAGCTGTTAGGAAACATTTTACTCACAACCATTACAATATAGACAAAGTCAGTGTACACTTAAACATCAGTTGTTTCTCAACACTGACTGTTACTAACCATTTTTAACAGAAATTCTACTAGCTCCATCTGAAACACACGATAATGATGGAATCAGCTGATGGTATTACAGGGTGATGGTATTACAAAACAGTCATGATTCAGTGTGAGTCTACTGGCCAAACTAGCACAGATTTCTTTCTGAAGAAAAAAAAAAGGATAGCCAAAGGAGAACTTCAATGCAAGCAGCCTTGCACACACAGAGAGCAACTTAGAACTGAAGTACCATAACACTTCTACAGCACCATAAAACCGTATTAGCATAGTTAATACTCTTGGGGCTTTATAGAGCCTAAGAGATCCTACAGGCCTAGAAATCACATGCTGATAAGGAATAACAGTTACAAGCAGGGTGAGCACCGTCGCCTATTTTGCAAGTCCTTCAGTTAACCAAGCCAGATTTCAATTCAAGAACCACATTGTCACACCTCATACAAAAAAAGGTAATTTTATCCCAGAGAACTACATCTACCTTAAAAATGTTTTTAACAAGTCCTAGTTTTTACAGGTTTTATACTGTAACAGGTATATCTGAAAATAGTGTTCACAATAAAATGAAAATAGGGCACATAATAAAAATGGTAAAATATTTTCTACCAAGAGAAGGTGAAATGTACTTTTAAAAATACTATCAGTTTAAGCCTTTAAAACTAGAAGAAGCTTCAGTTAATATTTCCAAGGTTTCTATCAGAAACTAAAGGACTTATTTAATAGACATTCAGATTTCAACTGCTTAAAACAAAAATTAAAATGATTTACCTGAAATTCTGGTATGGTAGACTTTCTGACACCTTTCCTCTTCTTTGTGATTGCTTTTTTAGATAGCGATTTTTTTCCTTGTAAGATTAAAAGAGAAAAGCTTCATAATGCTGTTTGTTGTACTTTATTAATAAAACCAAATTACATACAGACTTGAAAGTTAAACTGCAACTAATGATGGCTTTCAGTAAGGCAGGTAAACACGATGAATAAGAACTAGACCCAGCAGAAGCAAACATTAAACAAGTATCTGTGTACTGCAGTCTTTTGTGTGGGGTGTAAGGAAAAAAAAAGAAGAAAAAGAAAAACCTACTACAATTTCAATAATACGGCCCCTAAAAATCTAAGTCATAAAACTAACATTCACACCACTCTTCTGAAAGAAGTGAAGTCTAGAACTTAAGGCACAAACATAAGAAATATAGCATCTTACCTGCAAGATTTATTTCTCTAACACTGTAAAGAATCACATTACGATCTGGGATCTCAGTATCTAATAGTAAAAAGACACACTCAAAAGACAAACAGTATCTAGAAATCCCTGACTAAACATACTGAATTTACCAAGGAAATCAGACTGATTTGTTTTTTCTGCCTGTGGCAATACCTAACATTTTTAGAAGAATGCAAACAACTTCCTATAATGCACTTCACATGCAGCTGTGCTATATACAAACCCAGATGTAACAAAAAATCTCTTTGAAGGTAAGGCAAGTGCTCTACTGCCTACAGTCTCAGAGTTCACAAGTCATATACATTTCTCAAATCAAGTAGTTATGTCAAAGCAAGACAGCAAGGTTTCTTATTATTTCTACATTCATACGGTAAATTCAAACAAGATCACTTTTGACTTGTTCACTCAGGCCAAAACCGTCATTCTAACATTATCGCTTGTTCACATTCCAGAGTCCGAAACAATAATTAAAAACCTTAAACAAAGAGAGAGCATGGAGAAAATAATCATACAATGTGGAACTTGTTGTTAACTAGCATGATTGCAGACACTTGGTAATAATACAAGCAGAGGCAGATTTGATATTTATATTAATGATAATATTGGCAAAAATTGCACTTAACCTTCTTCCTAACAGATGCCTTAGGTGTGTGCATATGCGCATGCACGTGTACATACAAATATTTATAGATGCCTATGCAACTACATTTCCAGTTTATTACACTGTGAGTTTCCTAAACATCTTACCTGACTCTGAAATAAACACAGCTATGGGACAAGGCACAGGGCTTGAAGAATCTATAGCTGAAACTCCACACAAAATCAAACTATATTAAAAATCAACAAAACAACCTAGAAACTCCCCATACCAAACATATTAAAAAAATTAAAGAGCCCTCAACTACCAAAAACAAACACATACTGCACATCAGAGAGCAAGTGATAACACAGAGAAGTATACTTATTAGAACAATAACCCAAACATTCTGACAATGGGCAAAAAAGCCAGCATTTTTGTTATATACTTTATGAATACAGCTGCATGCTACTACTGAGAACAGTGCTGTTCATTGAATGAACTAAAGTAGAGGCTTAGAAGCTTTCTTGACAAACTGACTCAAAAAGAAGTCTGGTCATATGGCAGCTCCTTGCTATAGCCCCGTAAAAAAGTGTTATCCGGAAATAAAATGAAAAGACAAAAAATAAGGCAGCTAGATTGTCTTGCTTCATTACAGAAAAGGAAAATTTTAATATATTTAAAATAAAATTTTCATTTTACTTGAATACTTTCAACATATTTTTCAACAAGTATTTCCTTGACTATTTTCAGCATCCAGTGCTATATGATGTATGATGCAGTATAATTCAAGAAGTAACAGTTAAACAGAAATATTCTCTTTTCCCCAATATATCCTTATGAAAAAGAGGAGAAAAAGTTTTAGAAAGAGCTATAAATAATTAGAAACCCAAATAAAATAAACATTTCTTCTTTCACATCAGCGTCTGAAAAGCATGAAGTAGGAAATACATGGAGATACAGACACACCAAGAATTCTTGTCTAGAAGCACAAGAAATATGAGCCTTACGTCGTTAAATTAAAAATAGAATCTGACATGTCATGAAGCATACCTGTTGAAAGATATACCAAAAGACCTACACAATTCCCAGGCTAGTAACTGCTGTGAGCTAAGCATGAATCTGTACAGACCAGCATCACCGTCTTTTTCCCATCTTTTTGACACCAGATGTCCTATGGTGCAGGCATTTTTTGTTATCATGAATTAAAAGCTAAGAAATAGCTACAGATATTTATATGATGGGAGAGAATTAATACATACAGCAAACTAATTACGGCAAATTCATCTCCTACCTCAGTAACACCCTTTTAAAATACAAAGTTGATATTAGAAAGAAGTTGTAGTGGTAGTACTGATAATTTCTCCCTTTTAAAAAAACTTGTACCTGGTTTTCCAAAAATCATTTTTGAGCTTCAAACAATGGTAACAAAAACCAATTCTTTCACAATCAGCAGTTATCTGTAATTCATATGTATTACATAGGTGAAATACATTATTAAAAAGTGTAAAAAAACCCAGCTTTGTAACCCAGAGGTGGGATGGTTTTGTGGATTTCCTCTCAGCACCCAGACTTGCAACCGTGTAATAAACTTAAGTATCTTGTCTATGTAATTGGTTATACACACCCAGCTACCAACCCTGACTTGGCATAACAAAATCACTAGTGAGAGGCAACTTCTCAAATCACTCCACTGAGGTCTGCTAGAGGTCTTTTGCCCATAATCCCAGGTGAAGAAACTATTTCAAGGGCTTATATTAATTCCTGAGCAGATTAAGTAATGTTTCTGACAGCAGTTAGATCACAGCGCATTTTGAATCATGCTGTACTGCACCTTTCAGAGCATACTCAATTACATTTAACTGCTTCCAACAGCTCTAATTTCAGAAAATATAACATGCTACAATCTGGAAAATGAAGCATTATTATAGAGTTTTGATGCTTCCATATTGACACAGCATACACTTTTACATAGTCAAATGAGCTAAGTTGGTTCAAACAAGTGCATTAATATTGCTGACTTACAGAACAACGTAAAGAAACCCTGTAAAACCTCAGTGGTACATATTTCTGAAGACAGTGGCACTAAAGCTTAATGCATGGAGTACATAGTTACAACTTGCTGGAATACCTCACAATATTTTCAACATGATCCACAGGCTTTATCTACAAGGCTTTATCTACAAGGCTTGACAACACGACAAGTTTTTACAACACTGAAAAGTGTCCAAAAGACTTCTGAAGATCAAACTCTCAAGGGACAGTAAACCAGGCACTACAAAGTTGCTGCAAGGCTGTTAAATTTATTTTCTTACATTCAAGCAATGTTTGACTTCATACACAAAATGCAACGGTACTCTAAAGAAATAAAATACATAGTAAAATGGACTTCAAGCAGGCAGACTACTATGAATCTTCCAGAGCATGAGTATAGGGTACGGAATTTACAACCAGGGTTCTTCTAAACTTGTGTGCTGTACTGGTGTTTTCTATACCAACTGGAATAAAAAGAGATTCAATTTACACTTACTTCAACCTCTGCTTCAGGCACATCACAGTTATTTCAAGTAGCCTCTGGTCCCTCCTATTTTCTCAACCCTACAGATGTTCTGAACTTCATCCAATCCCTGTTTCAAACATGCAATTGTAGGATTCTCATGCTCTTGCACTGTGCCTTGCACTGAAACTTTTATTTATCTAACTCCAGTTAGAAAATAACATTTAAAAATGAATGCATAGCATGCAGTTGTTCACAGAACTGTTCTCTCTGATTCTGTCTTTCCATTACATTCAGTACTACTCTGTCAATAATACTGACACAGAACACTGCCACAATAATAACCATCACCTTGTTTCAAAGACATAGGTTCAGTAAAGTGGTTACACCTCTTCATAAATTGTAAGAAAACTCTGTCGTTATGGTAAAGGTCATAACATAGTTGTATTCTCCAGTAAGTTTTGCTCACAATATTTCTGTGAGGTTTTCAGATGGAAAAACTGTATGACCATTCTATATTCAGGATGGGTACCACTGCCACAGCAAGTCAGGAGTATGCAAATCATGTCAAGAGAAACACAAACTGTGACTCAGTTACATTTAGCTGCCTAAGAGAACCAACAGCAGGAAAAAAATTTTTTGAAAACTAATGAGAGGTATTCACATTTTACATTCCTGATGTTCTCTTCTACTTACTGTGCTTTTAAAGAACATTGTAAAGAGCTGTTACAGCTAGGATCAGATTTAAATCAAGTGTCTTTGTGGACTCAGAACAAGCTTTACTAAATCACTTTTTCCACTCTACATTGTAAGGGAATCCTTAAACAGAAGATTTAATTTCAGACAATCTTTAAGAAATACTACTTAGCCTTAAACATCATGAAACATTACAAAACAAGAAGGTATTAGCATCAGCTGAATCCAATCCTATCCATTTCAGCCTATCAGCTACAGGAGCAATAGACATTTAACAACCATAGAAAGAAAAGTGCTTTCTTGCAATGCTGTAAAGTTATTGCAAAATTTTCTCCAGCAATGTCAAATGAAGAAGTACTCAGAATAAATGCCTCAACATATCAGGAGATAAAGGACAACAGTTCCATAAACTAGAGTCCTTGCTTGCCATTTGGGTTATTATTCTGTTTGCTTGGTTTTAAGAATGAAAACAGTGACACATTTAGAGAACTAACACTCACAAAGGAGAATGTAAAATACATTAGTTTCCCTGAATACTACATATGTGAACTTCAACTGCATCTCTTAAGATCTGTTTAGATGTGGGCAGTGAAATCTTTTGGAAGGAGGAATTTGTGATTTAAATGGTAAAACAGTTCTTTGGGTGTTATGTGCAAATATTTATGATCTAAATATTACTTGTTCTCTTAGCTTTGGATTTTGACTTCCAGCTAAATGCACTGCCAGCATATCTTGGCTAGCTTCTTACCCTTTAGAAGACATTTTTTTTGTCACCCCGATTCTTGGCTTTGGCTTTCTGCTTTTCAGATGAAATCCAGTATTCATCTGTCAGTCTACACCGTTCTGAAGAGCAGCCTGTCACTTCAAAAAATATAATGTTTGAAGGAGTCTGCTAAAATCTAGCACAGATAACTTACCCCAGGACTCAACAGGATGAAGCTTTCATGGTGCTTCATATGACATCAAAAACACTACAGCTACTTGAACAATTCAAACTGGTTAAGGATTTTGTAACTTTACTGTTTGCAAATACCTTTGAAATTTTCCAGTGAGTTAACTGAAATCTGGGTTGTATATCACTTACCTGAAACACTTAACTAGATGCTACCCAATTCTGTAACAAAAATGTCATCAGCATAAATTCTAATGTTGATGCATCCCTATCGTTGGACTCAATCAGGCCCACAATCAAAGCAGTACTGTTTGGTGACCTAAGACTGCACAGTTCCACTGAGTGATTTTAGATTTATGATCTCATGTAATTATTCTGTGTTTCTTCATAATTTGGATAAGGTAATATTACCAAAAAGGGGAGAAACAATTCCACAGTTGCTATAATATAAGATACCATAAAATGCCTTCAAGTGACACTCTCCGATGCTAACCAGTCAGACACGTTCATTCTCCTCAATATTTTTTGCAACAAATGAACACTTCCAATTAATTATGTTCTCTTAAGATACATTCTGCAAATGAATTACGGTTTAATCAGCTGATATTTTATATGCTTGTGTTATCAGGTAGGTAACTTTGATTCTAAAATTAATATCCAAATTGTTTATTGCAATAAGGCTCTCCTTTTTCACAAAATAAAATGTACACTTATCAACTAAGAAAAAAACTTTAAAAAAATCTGTATCCTCCTAATTTTTACTGCAAGTAAAAATGTCAACTTACCAGACTTGTGCTTCTTATGTTTTGCTTTCTTTTTAATTATAAACAACTTGTTCTGGATCTCAGATTTATATGATTTGAACGGATGAAGATGAATCTCACGCTTTCTTTGCAAGTCATCAAGTTTTCTCTGTAGATTTTCATTCAGAATATCCTTCAACTTCTTTTTTTTTTTTTTCTTTTTTTTTGCCAGCATCTTATTTAGTTTCCTGTTATTTTGCAGTGAGGTCTCTAGCACCATTTCTTTAGCAGATTCATCGTAATTTCTGTCTTGGTTGTCATTATAAGTGCCGTTGACGTGCATTTGGCAAGCTTTCAGTGTGTTCTCCTTGAACAGACTCAGCTCAGATCTTACTCTGGCCATTTCAGTGCAACCTTGTCCATTCTCCACATCTGTTATTTCTTCTGAACTAGGGTGACCACCCATACCAACAATCTCTCCTGAAGTCATCAAATTCCTGAAGTTCTTTATATAACAGCCAGGTTTTTTGATGTCACAAACTCTTGAGGCTTTTATTTCACAATCAATCTTCATCTCCTCTGTAGTGACTCCAAAGCTACTTAAACATGTTTTTTTTTCTGCACAGATAACAATGGAGTCCATACTTTTCTTTCCTTCTGTCTTGGAATGACACAGCAGTTCTCTACCAGCAGAACTGATCTCCCCATTGCTTTTGCTTCCGTATTCATGTTTTACTCTTTCTGATTTAATACGTGGCACTTTTTTAACTTTGATGGGAAGAGCTGGGAATTCAGGAGCCTGAAAAGGTTTTTGTTTGTAAATTCGAACATCTGCACCACAGAACTGTGGAAAGTGAACATATGCATTCTCCAAGCAGTCATAACCAAGAATTACTTCTCTGCATTCATGGATAGGCTGACCTAGCACCGCATCCTGAACATCCTTTTGTGTTTCATACACAAAGTCACAGAGACCTTTTAGCAGCCATACTTTTTGGTAGAATGGTAGCTCATGAAATGGTTTTTCCTCCAAGGGATTAACTTCTCCAAGCACTTTGAAAAACTGGGGACATAATCCAAGTTTTTCTGCAGCACCATTAGGATTGTCAGTCTGCCCTACAACAGTATACCAGTGTTGCACTTTCTTTCTGAGTGCTGCTTCCCAAGTCCTGTAGGAAAATGTAGGCCTGCGATGTAATGTAGATCTGCGATGAGGAGGACTTAACAAAGAAGTCATTATTTTAGATAAAAAAACATTACACTGAGGCATCAGAAGACAACGTTCCAATTCATAGAATACTATTTCAGGTAAATTTAAAATCTGTTGTGCTAAACAAAGAAAATGACCAATAGCTGGAATCTCCCACATTGTCTCCATCCTCGCAGGTGCTGCTTGAGCTAAGAGTGATTTTTCCCATTCTTCTATTTCTTTCTGAGTAGCTTCTTCCGCTTCTTTTCTTTCTTGATCTCTCTGCCTATTAAAAGAAATTTCATGAAAATTCAGATATTGGGTGAACAAAAAGAAATAAGGGAGAAAAAAATCCAAACTACAGTATGACAAACACACTTCTCTTGAAGTAATAAAGAGCACAGTAAAACTGCAGTTTTACTTCCATTTGTCTTACTTTGCAGTGCACAACACATCACTGAACCAAAATGTAAAATTATAATCTTTTGCTTCTATCACCACTATTTTTAAAAAAGGGAAAAAGGTAAGAAAAAAAGCCTGGCAAATATCAATAGTCTGAGTTGTTTAGATTTTTGGATTAAAAAAAAAAAATGTATTTCCTTCCCCAACCCCTTTTTATCAGAATTAAGTGCTTCCAACAAACTCTCCATGTAAAAATCTCCGAAACAAATTCCAGGTAAATCTTGTTTTCAAATGGTTGCCCTGTGGCTTGTGTCACCTTCATGGTTACCTCCCTTCCTCAGCCCACAAGTGTACATACAAAGTCCTTCACATACACGCATAACAGTCATTTTCCCTCCAACCCAAAGGTGTGCTACTAGTTAGTTTGCAATGGTGGTCAAAAAAGAAATAAGTATCAGGACGCATGAAGAATGTGATGGAAAATAATACCAAAAATAAAATGTTATTACATTAACTGGTTTGCCCTCACCTGAAAAAATGTATTCAGCTCTGGTCCCCCTATCTAAAAAAACAGGATACAGCAGAAATAACGTGCATTCAGAGAAAGAGGTTATCAGTAATGAGAGACCTGTAAAACCTTCCAAGTAATCTGGGAGTCCACACAAAACACTAGCAAGAGGAAACATGACAGCAACATGTAAACTTCATATGATAGACTGGGAACTTCTGTTTGCTTTTATTTGTAAATTCATCATGAAATTCAAGGGCAACAAGTGTCAGAAAAAAAAACGCTTCCATTTCAGATAATCAATTACATGCAGCTTACCATCTATCTAAGATAGAAGATATGTTAATTTACTTCCAAAGCAGAAAACTGGACATCTGCATGAATCACACAAATACCAAAGATTACCAACAGAAGGAAATTTTCTTTAATGCTGCACTGACATTTTTGCCTGAAGGCACGATCAGATTTCAAAAGACAGGATTAGGATACAGCTGCACTTACAGAAAATTTATTAGAGCTCATCCTAAGCTTCTATCTTTTTCTCTGAAGCTTCTATCACTGGTAAAAACTATAACCTAACTCTTACACAAATGCGACCTGCTACCAGCATTTACATATCCTCATTTCCAAATTGCAAACCTCCAATTTTATTTCTTCATAAACAAGTAGCAAATAAATGTCATGTATCCATTCAAAGCATCAATGTCTTACAAATTCAGCAAAAGAGAAATGATAAATTAAAATGGTCCTTTTGACAACATGAAGCTAATAGTGGCTTCTAGCTTGAAGGGCATGTATTTTAAGCATTAACTATTGACTAGCTACCTTAACAATGTAGAAAATGCAACAAACCTAGCTTAGTCCACATTTTAGTATCAGCACAGGAGAAACATGCTATATGTATGCAAAGTAACATAAAATACAGTAAGAGTCCACCGAATACTTTATATTCTATAATCAAATTAAACATTCAGTGACTTGTTACCATACTTTGAGCAAAACTTTTTAATACCACATACATGCATTCTTGTTATTTATACATCCAGTAAGTGCAGAAAGACAGACTCATGTAAAACATAAAAGGTAAAAGCAAACAGGTCAGTAAATTCTTGACTTCAGTCTCCCAATGCAGCATTAACTGCATTGAATAGAATATAAAGGATGATATATAAAGAAGAATATAAAGGATGGAATATAAAGACAAAATCCCACTTTTCAGCACAAAATCCTATTAGCCATTCTTGGTGAATAACCCACTAAATTCAACAGTACTACTTGCACAGGTAAAGTGGGCATTATTTTATTCTGATTTATGTTCTAGTTCAATGTGCTAATATTACATTGATATAATAAATAAAAATAACTGAAAATAATTAATAAAAATAATTAATGTCCAAGTGAGGCAGAGGGAGAAATTCTATTAAGCACAAAGGGGTCTCAAATATAAATTTCATAGCACTCTTGGATCCCACTCCCTCATTCCTCCTAAAAGTATAACATAATTCCTAATAACCTCCTGCCTTCAAAAGGTGTGAAATCTATTAACATAGTATGGAAATGAGACTAAATTAGCGAGTACATGGTGAGACAGAACATATGTAGAAACAACACCATTTCAGTATCGTTTAATAAAAAAAAGCTGTAGGTGATCCAAAAATACCATCTTTGCAAAGAGTTTCAACTTCTTACCAAGTAATAATTTAAATCGAGGTAGAATTATCAAAATAAATACCATACCCTAGATTCACCTCTGTCTCGGTAAAATTGCAATTACTATACCATTTTTAAGAATGTTTAAAAAGGTTCTTTAAAAAGAAAAACGTAAGTTGTTTCACTCGTAAAAAGTTTCCCTTGTTTATAAGCTGTTGTTTTATCATAATATGTGTTGTCATTCCATTCTCAGCAGACATTCAAGAAAAACGGTAAATAACATCACACTTTCATATCTTCATTATTGAAGTCTTCTTGCTAGCATCTTTTGGAGGGCACGGCTTTTTCCTGGGGTGTTTTTTTTCAAGAGGATAAAGGGAAGTAAAGAGGGAAGAGGAGACAGGGCAAAGGAGCAGGGGTGAAGGAAGAAAGAAACTGGAGAGGGTGGTAAGAGAAAGACATTTGATATTTTAGTGGCACAAATATCCTTACACTGAGAAATTCTCTGGACATACGCATTTGGCTTTTATGCCAACAGCAATTGTAAAAAACCTGTTGTTACATACTTTTATTTACATTTACCAGAAATATGTTTGCAGACATGTATTGGACTTACAGCAGTAACAGAACTACTCTAAGGTGAAGCTGACTTTACTAGACTAACAACAGCCATATTTCCAGAACACACCTGCATCAGTTGTTTTGCAGCTCTTGCGTGGCATCTGACCTTAAAACCCATCAAACATGAGACCCAAGTAGAGATAACACCTAAAAGAGAGTCCAGACATAACTCCCTACTCTTCTTATAATTTCCTCCCTTATTTAAGGCAGCAGATGCAAATCACTAGCAAATTCCTTTTTGCTTGCAACAGGAGATTTCTTGGTGGGGAGAGGAGACAAAGACTAGATTTTACTTTGTTCTCCCAATTACCACTTCTAACCGACCTAGGTGTTGATTCACAGGTAGAAGGTCAGACACTGGAATTCTAATGACAAGACACAGAGAACTGTTTTAATTCTACAATAACTTGTTTTTTCAAATTTTCTTTTAAAAATAAAGCAGAAAGACTCATACAGAGTAGCAATACATATTATTCCAAATTAAATCAAGATTTAGTAGTCAGAAGATATTAGAGATGCTCATGCAGCCTTATTTCTGTACCTCCAATATCTTAAATCATATTATTACATACTCTATATTTTTCCATAGAATCCAGTTAATTCCATACTAACATCCTCATAAAAAGCAGAACTGATTATATAGGCATACCTTATTCCACAATTTCCTTAATGAAATTACTAAATTGCAGCCAGAATTCAATTCTATAAACGTTTTAATGAACACGTCTGAAACTTATCCCAGGATCATGTTTTCAGAGATGGTAAAGACACAGAACTGCGTAGCATAATTTTCAACAAACTAAAGCCACACAGACACTTAATTCCCACTGAAATCAACCAGTTAACTATCTGCCATTCACTGGTGGTTTTAAAAATTTCAGTAGGCATCTACCTTTATATTTCGGTATCTAACTAGTCAAGCATTTCCAATTATAAAATAATTCCACAATTATTTATTGTTAACTAATATGTAAACTAGTTGATTTGTTACTTACTTAGCATGTAGCCAAGCAGCTGAGTAGAAACTCATAGAAAAGTAATTAATAATTCAAAGAATATAGTCAATATTCTGACAATTATGACAGTTGAACAAAAGGAATGCTTATAAAGAAGACTGACAATAATAGTAAATCAGATGTTGTCATATATGTACTTTGGCAGGGAAGGAAACGCTTTTTCCACTGTACAAAAACTATTAGTTGCAAAATACTGAAATCAGCTTTGCATTGATATCTTCTCAGTTTTTACATGTTGAGTCTACCACTATGAATGTGTCACTTGGGGAAAGTTACAAAACATTACAAAAAGAAAAGTGTAACTGATTGTGCATGAAATGGATAAATTACAAGAAAAAGAGAACTCTCAACAAAGGATACCTACGTAACAACAGTAACTAAAGGATTTGGAGAAGGATTTCCCTGAAGATAACTCCAGAAGAGAAAATAAAAGTCCCACTTCAGAATGTTCTTCCAAAATATACAGTTGAAAAAAAGCTTGCAAAATCAATTTCAAGGACTTTGTGGGAAAGAAATAATCAAAAACTACTTTAAGGATTTAATTTACTAATTTAATTTGTATTTTATTTTTATTTCTGTACAATATACATTATTATATTTATTTATATTTTTGAATATTTTAAATTTAATTTTAGTTTTATATAATTCTCATCATAAGATGCCTATGTCTTATGGAAGTATCTAAACATCTAATACAAAGAATTATATATAAACTTGGACTTCAACAGGCGATTTCTTTAGATATGAGGCTAAGTTTTGTAGAAAGGCCCTTGCATTTATACCCTTATTTATTTGGGACTGAAAGCATGCAACTCTTAGACATTCTAAATTAAGATAATTTATGGCTAGTAAGTACCAGCACACTGAGTCATCTGCTAGATGTCCAGAAACTGAGCCCTTTTTTTTATGTTCCTGAAAACTCATCTGAAAGTTGGGTGAAGAGCAGATGCTGCCTATCCAAACATAACTGATTTGCCAGCAGTGTGCTCTCCAATTAAAATACCCAAGGCTGCAATCTTCCATATTGTTTAGAAAGTACCTCTTCTGTTCCAAACTTAGTGTACCAGTTTTCTAAAAAAAACCAAAAAAAAGTAGCAGAATAACCATTTTCTCTTCTTAATAACATAATATGTACTGCAGCAATAAGCCAAAGTAAGTTTAGAAAGTTGCAATACATTTTCAAATAAAAATAGTGTTGAAAGTATGTGCATTTATATATGCACCACTTTGAAAATTCATAGATACTGTAAAATGTGATCTTCACTGGAAATGTACAATGAATTTTATAGGCCTTCCAATTTCCAAGCTCTTTTCATGAAACTGCTCAAAAAAGGTACTTTTGGAACATTTTTGGTGAGCTGGGAAACAATTGGTACAGAGAGGTCCAAATTACTTTGAAAACATGGTGCAATTAGGCAAGTAAACTTAGATAAGGCATTTGAAGCATGATTACTTGGGGAGGTCAATAGACTCAAAGAAATATTAAACCAGCTGTCTACCGACAGATTTTTGTTGCTTCTTAATAAGTGGTACAGTTCAAAACTTTAGTATGTAAAGAAGCAAGCTAGTTGTGGTCTTTTTCTGTTATCATGGAACATTCTGTAGAATCAACCACCCTTTGCACAGGATCTGGGACTTTTGAGTATACCCAGATACATGGATTTAACAGTTAATTACTACAATTTTTCAGCAATGTACTTAAAACAGGTGTATGAAAGCACAATTTTTACTTTGTTTGGTAAACTGTTCTACAGACTTTATCAGTGAATTAAAATCCAATCAAAATGTCCTTTTTCATAACATTGTTATCAAGTTCTGAGTTCTAGAACACAGAGCTGAGCAAAAATCAAAAGAATTTTACCAAAGAAACAAATCTTTGCTTTTTTTTTTTTTTTTTGCAAAGTGTGATTAGAAGATTAGTGGCTTAGAAGAAAGTTCTAGAGAAAAAAGTACTGTCTAACAGTCAAGTCAGCCACAAAGCTTCAAATCTGTTGAAAATGAAGATTACCTGCAAAATTAAGAGTGAGCTGGTTACATATGGGAAAAAGTCTACAAAGCTGTAAACTTTGAAAAAAGCTAGAAACATTTTGCTTTCTAAAGCAAATACTGTGTTACCATTTTGCTCCATGTTCAGACACAGTCACCCAAATTACTGTTGAAGTATACAAATTTATAAGCTTCACTTTCCTCAGAGTGCAACATAGCAACATTAAACACTGCCTGGAATTACATATCTCTTAAATTTAAGAAGACCACAAAATCTCAGAGTTATTTACACATACCATCTAAAATTGCTGCCTAACTGACAAGCTGAAATGCCACATCAGTGAAGTAACAGCAGCGGTACTGGCAGAGATAATTTGCTTCTGGCTGTCATGGAGGGAAGCAGTGACAAGATCATGGAATTAGACTGTAGTTAAGCATTCTGGTAGTTTTGAATCTAATTGTTGCATGCAAAACTGTCCAAGGATACATACGAGAAACTGTAAGTGCATTAGCAGGAAGTTACTGTGGATGCTTTTAGTTAATATTAGAAGTTTTCACAACACTAAAATAAGAGCATCTGTAATTTAATTCAAAGCTTAAATGACCTCAGCAATTTTTCAAGAAAGTGGTACTTATTTTTTGCTTTGTGGATGCACTGTATTGAAGTAATGAACTTAAGACCATAAGAGCACCACAACATTTATTTACCTAAAAAAGCCATAAGGAGCTAGCCTCTTTAGAAAAGGCTAAAAAGCGTCTTTATATCTTTAGGAAGATATAACGATTTAAAACTAAAGCAAAACTGTTTTTCTTATTACCTCTTTTCCTCTTTTGCTCTCAGTTGCTCCTCTTGTCTTAGAACCTGAACCATCACAGACTCAAACATGCCTGTTGACAAGCCTACTAAATTTCGAGGTGTGGAACGACGTCTTGTGGAAATGCCTGCTGTTGCTTTCTCATCCTCCTGCCCATAGCATCCTCTAGATGTTACAGCTAATGATGTTTTCTCTCTTAAATGCCTAGAAGAAAAAAGCAATCTAATTCACAACTACAAACTTCTGTACCAGTGGCACACCAATGCCTACCCTACGAACTATGGATTGAGCATGTTTACTCAGAAAAACCAGTTATTTTTTCACCTGTCATTTTTTCCACTTTGAAAGTTCCTTTATGAAATTTTAAACTTAAACCCAACACACTAATATGACCTATGTTTACACATCAGTTAAAAACAGTGTATATTTACAAATTACCAAATATTATTTGGAGATTGAATTATCTATCTTAATCCACAAGTATTTGGAAAGAAAAAACTTCCACAAGACCTAAGATTAAGAAAGTATCCTTTTTAGCAGACACCTAAAATTAGGGGGCTGGGTGGTGGGGGGAAAGGTGTATTAGTTGGTTTAGGTTGGGGAAGAGTATGTTAAACACCAGTTTTGTTCTATTTAAAACTACAAAAAATGAAAGACAAAACACTACAAATTTGTCTGCAAAGCTACATTTCTTTTTACATTGTTTCAAAATACTCCATTAAAAGTAGTATGAGTTTTTCACTACCTGTGAAAACATTTGAGGGACAGAGGAGAAAAATCCAATCTCCATCCAAAAGGAACCTCCACTCTAAGGTAATTTTCTGTGGCTTGTAGCATCCAGGAATTATACATCCAATACTGATTGATTCCCTTGAGTCACTTGAAGGGCATCATTGACCTAAACACTGCGCTGTAATGATGTAAGAGTGATTGTTCCAAGAAGTAGCTCTTCAATTTCATTTTACAAATAAAATTATGTTAAACACTTCAAACAAATTTGTCTGATTAAAAATTGTAAAAGAACTTTGAGACTTCTAGGTTCCATAATCCTCTACACTTACAGTTACTAGAAACCTTTACTAAGCTAGTGCACACAGACATATGGAATAAATCTTAACAAATATCTGAGGAGTTAATACAAGACAAATTCTCTATATACTGAGGTAGAACTATTTTTAGACAGTTCTGTATTTCCTAAGATTTATTTGTAAAAGACCATGCATTGAATGGAAGAAGGACAAGAGCAAATGAGTTTATTTTTTTAGTAAATACCTATATTGCTATTGGTTAACACAGCGCAAAAACTAACTACACTGTCTCACAGAGTTTCTAATAAAAAGGCATCAAGCATTCTCAGGTCCTGCCAAATCCAATGAGGAGTCATTTAATTCAACAAAGAGCCTTCAACAAAATGCCCTTCAATTCAATACAGTACAGATGCTACAGTCACACAATATACAGAAACCAAAACAGCACAAATCTTCCAAGTTGCTTTTGGTTATTTATCTGCCATCAGTAACTCTATTAAGCCGGGAATTCTGGTTTTTTTTTTTAAAATCAGGTTTTACTCAAGCAAACTAGGAACCCTCATGCCCCATTACGCTCGGCTCCTTCCCCTCTACTTACCAGACTGTCCCAAAACTGCTGTTACACAGAAACAGTGTCAAATATACTGTTGCTACAGCAGCACTGAACACATTCACTCTGCTTTCAGGTGACTTCTGCACCACTCTCCTTAAGTGTTCTTCCTACACGAGCAAGGTTCTTACCAGCTGGCAGTTCATGCTGTGTGTCACTAGCAAACTTAAAGCTGATGGACATGCACAGCTTTACGCGTTTTCTAATTCTATTCCTTCTTCACCTTCATCCTTCACCAAAAACACCTACCTCTTGGTTTCTACATGCAGAATATTATGCCATTCAGAAGACCGGTGGACTTTTCACTGTAAGATGCCACCACGGTTTTCTGCTAATGACTAAACCATGCCTATGACAAGCTCATGAGAAAGCGTGCACTTCAGTTGTGATTTAAACTCGGCTTTCTACTATATAGCTCGAGAGCTTTCTATGCTTTAGCTGCTTTGGCTGATAAGAAAGTTCCTGCCAGGGACTTACATTTCAACCTACCGCAATTTCCATTTTGCCATTTAAGACTATAGTATGCCAAGCATTGTCTCTCATTTTATGATTATCAAAAATGCCACCATTTCAAGGCAGTTAACTTTGGCTTAATATTTTATTCCTACGTATTTTAAGGGCGGTAAAAATGTCACAGATCGTAAAAATAACAATTTCAAAGAGCCAAATATTCATGCAGAGTTTAGGCAGTTTCACGACAGACTAAAATAAAGAAAGAAGCATTTGACATCTTGTGTAAACAAGTGTCCCTCCACGTTCACAAAAGGCTTCTTTCAGAAGGAAAATCTTAGCCAGGAAATGCTGTGCTCTATTTGGTATTTTGAGGTTTGGAATTTCCAAAGCGTTTTGAATTAAGATTTGAATAGTTCTCAGTAGGAAACGTTCGTCTGCATGAAAGTATTGAAAGTTCCAGTGTTCTTTCTGTGTGGGGTTTTGTTTGATGCTCGTTTTCTTTTAACGAAACTTTTTACGTAAAGAAACACACCCTCCTGTTCTACTTTATGTAAACAACACGTGGCATGGACCCTATAAGTTTTCTACACCTACCGGGATAGCAGCGCCAACTTCTGTTCCAGCATCATCTCCAGCTTCTGGGCCTGTTTGGAGAGCCAGTGATCCACACCGTGCAGCCGGTAGCAAGTCTCCAGCATGAGGCGGAAGTCACACACGAAATCTGCTATCCCTGTGTACTGCCCACTGGAAAATTTCTCTTCCATTTTCAAAAGCCATATTCCAGCTGGCAACTGCTGCAAGGACGGGCTGCTCTTACGGCCCGAGAGGGATCCAGCGCCTTCTTCTCCGAAAAATGCCTGATCCGCGAGGGGCTTCAGGAACGGCGCCGTCAGAGGCCGGTACTTCTCCAGCAGGAACTCGCGCAGGATGCGGTACCCCTGCTGCAGCTCGGGATTCAGGCTCTGCTGCCAGGCAGTCTTCCCTCCCGCACCATCTGCCTCCTTCTCGGGCTCCTCCATCCCGCCCCGAAGGGCCGAAGGCCGATCCGCCGGGAGGTCTCCGCCGGAGTCCATGTCTCCCGTCCCGGGCCCGTTCTCCGGCACCTGTCGGGGACCGCGGCGCTGCGCCTCGCCCGGCCGCC
>VZTI01003746.1:174417-221920 GCA_013397865.1 Struthidea cinerea
CCGCCGCCGGCGGCACCGGCGCATCCCGCCCCCCGCGTGCGCCCTTCGTAACGGGCGGCGCGTGCGGCAGCGCGGGGGGCGGGGGAGGGGACGGGAGGGAAGGGGTGCGGCGCCTCTCACCCCAGTGCGCATGCGCGTTCCAGGCCAGCGGCGGCGCACCCGTGGTGGCGTCGGACGCCGGGTTGTGTGTGACGTCATGAGAACGCGCCCTGCTCGGCGGGGGCGGGGCGGGGCGGGGCAGCGAGCCCCTCACGGGCCGGGGCTTGGCGGGGCTGCTGCCGCCGCTTTCTCTCGGCGCGGGTTGCCGTGGCAGCGCACACCGGCTCCGCAGAGCTCTGCTGCTGTGCTGCGGCTGGTAGGTTTCGGACAGGTAACGGGTCTGTCGTCCCATGTCAGAGGTGTGCCACCACAAGTGTTCAGCCGTGGAAGCGAGGCAGCAGCTCACAAAAGCACTCAGTTCTCCACTCGGTTCTGCCTTATTTGCCATAGGGGTTGGTGCCTTGTGATGGGAGGGTGCTACTGACGACGCTCACCTGGCCTAGGGTGCACTTGTAGTCCTTCCACGTTTGCCCTCACTCACCCTCCAGTCCTGCTCACCCCTGTGCGAGTTCCTAAGGGACATTGCCCGGGCACCAAGGAACTCCACGGCAGTAGTTATCTCCACAGCAGTGAAAAGCACCTGTAGGCACACCTGAGTGTGTGGTTTTGGTTTCGGTTTCATCCTTTTCACATTCCTGCTTCTACGAAAAGCTGAGGACACCCTGCTGAGAGAGACAGAGAGAGAAGAAATGTAAGGGAGCATGAAAAAAAACCCTCTACTTCTGTAGGAGCATTCTTGTTCTTCAGAGATCACTTAGAGATCTTGCTAACAATGGAGTTCTCTTAATGGGAATAAATGCCTCCACACTGCAAGAAGGTGAACCTTCTCAGAAGGGCCATTGGGCACTGAGACTGTAGTGATCCATGCAATAATCAACCCAAGTGTAGCCACATACAGGATGGCCTTCAGGTCTGTGTTGTGCTGTGCATATCCCACAGCCACAGGATAAATGCAGACAGCACATTGTTAGAGCAGCTGTGGGCAGCTCCCACTCTGTACTGGCATCTGTGATCTTGCTGCTACCTAAAACTGCAGCAAGAAGTCCTTGTGCAAACATCCTCTCTGACAGTAGAAATGATGAATAAAGTTGTTCTCTTTTAAGGAAATCCTCTTATAGCTTGAATGACCACAGTGGGATAGCCCTTCCACAGACAGGGTCTTTGTGATGCACCCTCATTACAGACCCTCATTTGATGCTGCATTGCTCATGGTTTGTGGGATCTGAAATGCTGTAGGATAACAGTTCTCTCTTTACTTATGGTGTTAACTCTGAAAAATTGCATTTGAAGTCATACTTTGCAGAGTTTGGATGCCTTTCTTGTACTGGGACCATAAGGACCGTTATGTCCTGTTGCAAAACAGAGGGACTGGTGTGTTGTGTTTTCCTTAATAACTGATCTCAGGAATAGTGTTCATCTTGTCTAAGTCCCACTCCAGGGTGAAGGTGGAGGGTCATCATCAGAGGGATGGAGGAATTCCAGCAACATGTGTGGAGATTAAATCAACTATAGGAAAAATGAAATTGAAGAAAGCAGCTGTTCAAGTTACAATGGGAATTTCTAGTATAAATTAAATAAAACTAGGTTAGGCTAGCGGCTCTTTTAGAAGTTTTGTGCCTTTTGGATGTCTGGTCTGCAACACTTCCTGGCTCATTTATACTTTCTGCAACAATACCCGGTAGCTTAATAAAAGTTTTTGCTTCTTGCTAAATATGTGGCCTTGCTTTGCGAGTATGGGAACTGGTAGTCATAATTCTACATCCAATTCATAGGCTGAGTTGCCACAAAATGTGATGTTCAGAGATTTTGGTGTGATAACATATTCAGATCTCCTGTCAAAAATTGAACTTTTGTGGTGATGAAAGAAATGAAGATATCGAGTTTTCACTCTGAAATTAAATTTCAGTGAAGAAGGGGCCACATATGATGAAACAAGATGATATCCTTTATTGGGAGCTCTGACTTGTATCACCAAAATACATGAATGAGGATATTTTTTCTAGGTATGCAATCAAAGTAGGTTAAAAAAATTTAAAGAAAGGATTGTACTGGGAAACATCACTGTATCGATGTACAAGAACTCTTTTGTATTTTCTTCTGTAATAAGAAAAATACATTGTATTCAAGGAATCCTGTACTACTTTATCTCTGTACTTCCTGAGTTTGCCACACGAGTGCGCTGTTGAATAAATGCCATGTACCGTTCCTGCCTTAAATTAAAGGTAATGCTCCCATCTCAATGTAACCAGGGTAGAACTGCTGAAGCAGAAGCAAACATTTTGGAAAACCTGTGACAATGGAGTTTCATTTTACATATTCAGTATTAACAGGAGCTATGACTCAGATATCAGAAAAAAAATTTCGCAGAATCACAGTATAGTTGAGGTTGAAATAGACCTCTGCATGTCTGTTGCCTCCATGTCTCCATGCTCGAAGCAGGGGCAAATAGAACTGCTTTCTCAGGGCCTTATTCAGCTGGGTTTTGAGTACCTTCAAGCATGGAAGCTCCACAAAAATTTTGCATGCAAAAAAGACAAACTACTGTAGTCCAAGAAGATATCCTGACAGCCTCCGTATTTTCCTCTATTTGCAGTTAAAGTACATGGCTTATAGCACCACAGGGTGTTAGCAACACAGAATATCCTGAGTTGGAAGGGACCCACAAGGATCACTGAGTCCAACTCCTGGCTCTGCACAGGACACCCCAAGTGTCACACCGTGTGCCTGAGAGCACTGTCCAAACACTTTCTGAACTCTCTCAGGCTGGTGCTGTGACCACTTCCCTGGGGAGCTTGGTCCAGTGCCCAAACACCCTCTGGGTGAAGAACTTTTTCCTGATACCCAACCTAAGCCTCCCCTGACACAATTTCAAGCCACTTGCTTGGGTCCTGTAACTGGTCCTGTCACAGAGAAGAGGTCAGTGCCTGCCTCTGCTCTTCCCCTCATGAGGAAGTTGTAACTGCAGTGAGGTCTCCCCTCTGTCTCCTCCTCTCCAGGATGAGCAGATCAAGTGACCTCAGCCACTCCTAATATGGCTTCAGTATATTACTGTCCAGTGGATCCCTTTTGCTGAATGCCTTTTGTGGTCCTGTTTGTCCCCTAGCAAGTGAAGGGAGAACATCTTTCGTGATCTCAATTTCAAGAGGCATCATCCTTCTCTTATTCCAAGAAACACCAGAAGTAATATAACCCATCCTGAGTAAAAAACATTTACAGAAACATTTGGTGTAAGAACTCTAGACTTTGAGAAGTGTTAAAAAATAGTAATTTAGCATTGAAGCAGAAACAGTTTTCATTTTACACGCCATTTTTCACTTTTGTGTGTACGTCTTCATGAACAAACTTCCAAAAAACTGTATATTTTTCAGCAGCAGTCGGTATAGACTTTACTATGTCATAAGTCTTCTGTTGTAAACAGAGACACATGACGGTTTAAATAAGTTCCCACTCTTTTGAGTAGTAGAGGTCTTCACTACACATAGAACAGAATTATTTAATGGCAGTGTGGAAGTACTGGGAGCAATAGATAGGCTACAGTAGGCTCCATTTAGTCCTATATATGTCTTTGGCATGCCATGTTAACAGGATGTGAAACAAGATTAGGTTGGAAGTTAAGTGCTCATGTTATAATGTTCTTAGAATATTTTAAAAAACCCAACAGTTTCCAAGAAAAAATGCATTGATAGATTACCATGTCAGTTTCTGTCTGTTAGAAAATATATAACTGCTAAATGTATTCGGTTTGGTATTTTTATGCCTTTGGGGTAGAAAGACCTCAGTGTGAAGAAAAACAAGAACTTCTCGTGCAAATGTTAATATATATACTGGACTTTAGAATAGAAACCCTGTATTCAAAACTAAAGCAAGTTTTTTTGAACTGACATCTCCAAAATATGAAAACCCTACCTTGCACAGTCTATTTTAATGTTTTCCATCACTTTCACTGAAAATGTTTAGAATAGGCTTTCTTCACTTGTAATCAACCTTTTCCCCAGTGTAAATCTGACTATACACTAGAGTCTTAATTATAAATATCTAATCTTTTGGTCTGGTGCCGTCCACTGGCTATGTTTCAGTTTTGTTCCAGCTTGAGAGACTTTGAATTAGGTCTCCTGTAAATTGTTTGCGGATTAAACGGCTGATAAATTGGCTGGTATTTACCGTATGCTCAAAATTATTCATGCAGTAGCATGTGGTACCAGGAAACTTTTCCTTCTTCTCATTTCCACAAATATGTACTTTTTGCAGATGAATATCTAAAACAAATAAAACAAACCAGTTGTAGGCAGCTGCTTTCCTTGCTACTTTCCATGCCAATAAAGTTTTACATAAAACATTCTTTTAGTAATTTCATTGGTGTTTTTCTCTCTAGCACTGCTTTCTAGAAGCTGTTGCCTTTCAAGATAATTGAATATGACATATTAATTTGAATTAGAAGAGAATTTTGAAAACCTGTCCAATAACGGACTGAACATAATGTTACAACTGTAGGGATACAGTTATTAAGAGGGGTCCGTGACTGATGAAATACATTGACTCTAATGGTGAATCTTGGGGAAGAAAGGAGGAATGAAAGAAAGCAAAGAAAGCAAGAAAGTAAGAAAGCAAAGCAAGAAAGCAAGAAAGCAAAGAAAGCAAGAAAGAAAGCAAGAAAGAAAGCAAGAAAGAGAAAGAAAGAAAGCAAGAAAGCAAGCAAGAAAGCAAGAAAGAAAGAAAGAAAGATTGAGAAAGGGAAAGGGAGACATAGGTGCCAGGGAGTAGGGGTGGGGCAGGCAGTGTTGGAAAAAGACAGAATGGAAAATGCTTCCCAGTGGCCAACATAGAAGAGAACTATGCAGGGTTGCCCAGATGAACGTCCTCCTCTGTTTCACTTCTGACATGGTAACTTGATACTTTTCATCAGGGTCTGCACAAAGTTGTCTTTGGGTTTTTCTGCTGTTGGTGCTGTTATTGCTGATGGGACCAATAAAACAATAAAGTGTAAAATAAACTGTAAAGGTTAAGGTAGAAGACCAGCTGCAATGTAGACGCATCCTCAATATTTTTATGGCTTAATCCCCCCAGACTGTATCAATTACAATTAGCTTGTGTGTGTGTGTGTGGCTTCTGATTGCATATGTTATTATTTAACTCTTCAAGAGTAGTACATCATGATGACCCTACAGTTGCTCATTTAAAATAAGAAATTGTTCTGTGCTATGGCTATAGGGATGGCACACTTAAACATGGAATTTTACCTCCTGGCCCAGGTACATGTGCAGCCTGCAAGCATGGTTCCTGTGGTGTGCAGTCTACCTTTTACAGCCTGTATCCTTACTGAAAAATACAGCAGCAGCAGCAGCAGCAGCACCAAATCTTGACTCAATATAGTCTCTGAACAACTGTATTAAAATAAATTAAAATGCTTTTGCCACATGATATGTTTTTCATTGCATTTGTCCTTGCTGTGGTTTAATCTGGAAGGTAGCTAAACAGCTGTGGGCTCACTCTCCACCACCACCCTCTCCCTGTGTCTCCGACAGCTTCTTGTGCCCCACGTTTCTCATTGGTGTGCCAGTGTGAGGACCTGAAAATTCCGTGACTTAGTGTGAACACCACTTAGTAATATCTAAAACATCAGTTTGTTATCAACATTATTTTTATCCCAAATCTGTAACACAGTACTATACTAGCTAGGGCAAAAATTAACTCTGTCCCAGATAAAACCACAACAATATCCACCCTTTATTATATATCATTTGTCATGCCCAAGTTCCACTCTTCCCAATGCATCCTTTCCTGTCTTTTGATACATACACATAGGTATCATTCCCTCAGTCTGTGGGTCATCCCTCTAAAGTGTCCATTGAGTAAATTTAGTCCATGACTTTGGCCTTCACCTGTCATAGTAGACCTTCAGGGCTGAAGAGATAGTGCATGGTATTGGACAGTGTCCGTGGTAAGTCCATCCCTCATGCACAAACCCATTTGTATGTTCCATCTCTTCCTCGATGGCCCAAGGTGTCATAGGCCCACCGAACTACCTATCTTCCTCCTTCTCTTCTTGTGATAGCCCTGTTTTGGAGTAGTCTGCTTCCTGGTCCCTCTTAGAAGCATCCTTCATCCCTTATCAAATGAGTCAACTTCTGCTTCCAGTATTTCTCCTTGCACACAGGGGCAGATAATACTGGCACAGGTTGGTGCTCTGGTTCAGCCATGGGCTCTGTCACTTTGCTCTCAGTCCCAGAGACCCTCCCTCCCTGCCATGGACACTGAGCTCTCTTGAACTCAGGCCCAGGCCCGGCCCCAGCAAATTGCAGTGATTTGTGTCTCTCTGGAATTATCTGGTGACAGTTCATCTTTTCCAAATATTTTAATAAATTTTTCTGCACTTGTTCAGAGGTGAAGTTCCAAAACACTGGAGGTGCCCACTGTCCTAGGCACTTGCCTATCCTGTGCCACACTCCCTGCCACTCATAACTATGCAGCCTTGGGGCAGATCCCTGGTTGATGTTCTTACCAGTTGTGTAACCTTATGCAAGACCTCAAACACGTTCATGCATCATAGCAATGCAGAGGTGCTGGTTTGGACACCCTGGGGGTACTTCCCAAGAGCTGTTGTAACTTGCCTGGAGGAGAAGGGAATGATGGCAGAGGGTGTCGTTCCCATGGATGGGCGCTCAGAGGTGTAGTTAAGGGCCATTCCCAACAGGTAGCTCCTGCCGTGCGGGCGCAGTGGCGATGCCAAATGCACACACTGCCTCAGTCCTGCCAACAGGCATCTTATCATATCAAAAACCCATGTTACAAAGTACAACATCATAATCTTAATGCAGAGCTGAGAAACGACACAATGGTGGTTGCACAACAGCCAGTCAGATGTTACGTAATGCAACTCTGAGAACACACGACAATACTGAGATCAAAGAAATCAATGTTGTGCCCAGTGACTATTAAACCAATACAGCTAATTGCTGATAACAAATTTGTTTTAACATGTCGGAACTGTGGTTATCTTAACCCTTCACACCCCAAGGGCTGGGTGCCAAAAGGGACTGCTGTGGTTTAACCCAGCAGGCAGCTAAACACCACACAAACCACTTGCTCACTCCGCCCCAGGATGGGGAAGAGAATTGGGAGGAAAAAAACATAAAATTCACCTGTTGAGATAAAGACGGCTTAACAGGCCAGAAACAGGTGGGGAAATAAAAATAACTATCATAAAAAGATTGGAATATACAAAACAAGTAATGCACAATGCAGCTGCTAGCCACCTGCTGGCTGATACCCAGCCAGTTCCCAAGCAGTAGCCCCCAGCCAGCTTTATCCCTAGCTGATATTACTGAGCTTTACACCTTATAGTATGGAATATCCCTTCAGTCAGTCAGGGTCAGCTATGTCACCTGTGTCTCCTCCTAGCTACTTGTGCCTCCCAGCCTCCTCACTGGTGGTGTGGTGTGAGAAACAGAGAAGTCTTTGTCTTAATGCTTAACACTTCACCCATCAGTGTGTTATCAACACCATTCTCATCCTAAATCTAAACCACAGCATTATACCATCTACCATGATGAAACTTACCTCTATCCCACACAAAATTAGGACAATTTTGTACTGAAAGGATAAGCTTACGTCATGCCATTTAGAAACTTTCCTACAGTTTTCAGACTATTTGGGTAATAGACAAAGACTTGAGATTTCAAAGTTTCACATTGCTTTGCCATTAAATATATATTTTAATAAAATCTTTCTGCTGACCTGATACACTACCGGTGTCTGGTGAGGGCTTAAAAAATTTAAAAAGACTTTCCTAAACCAAACACAGCTAAAATATTGAACTTTGTTTACATCACAAACAAACTCTAGATAAAAGCAGTAGCTCCTTGATTTTAAGAAAACTTTGGCAAAAAAAAAGTCAATATCATTGTTTTTAGAGGAGTTTCATCATTTCAGTGAGGTAAATAAAAGTGTTACTTACTCCTATAAAAATGCAAGGCTCACAAATTAAAAAAAGATTTAGATAATGTGGTAGGGAGGACTCACCAATAGGTGAGTGAAGGGTTAGAAATGAAAATATGTAAATAGATAAAGCCAACTGAACATACTAAATTTGATAATAAAAACCTACGTATTACCTGGGCTTCACAGGCAGAGAAATATATCACATCCGCTTTAGCCAGTTCACTCATGTCATAAGCAGTCCAAGTATTCCCATTGATGCAATGCCTGCAAAGCCCATTTGATAGCTGAGTAAATGTTTTAGCAGTAAGTTTGTTTTGAGCTCCCTGAAACAGAGGCTACACTCCTACTTTTAATACGTCTATATTACTATAAGCCCAGTATCTGCACGTGACTCAGCCTTGGAAGAATGACAGAAAACAAGAACAATATTAGTGACATAAAATATAGGAACAGAATACACAGAACTAGTGGCTAAAAATTCGCATGCTGTTCTAGGCAGAAAATCTTCTGTGGCATCTTATAGAAACAGACATTTAAAAGTTTGTTCCTGCCATTTCCATCACTCCTGTAATTCCAGGAGCAGTTAGAACCATTAGAATGTTGATATAAACACAAGTGTGTAGACAGCTGGGAGATTAGGTCCACGTCAGACTTTTGTTTTATTCAGAGGTTTGGCTTCCTGCCCTCTGTTCAGGCAATAAATCGGCTGTAACAGAGCTGCTTCTAGCATTCTGTTCAGTAGAAGTATCGCAGCAGAGACAAAAACACACAAGCTAAGGTAAGAAAGAGTGGAAGATTACAGCAGTGTTAAATAATTTCAGATAATATTATCAGAATGTTTGTTAAGATTCTATGAAATAGCAATTTTTTTCAGTTGTCTTTGAAGTTTTCTTAAAAAGTCTCTTCATCTTGTTTATGTGCATTTTTGTGTATTCTTGTGTCTAGTTTAGATGATAGATTTTGTAAAATCTGATTTGAGAGACTATAATCTCATTTTTTATTAGCTATAGGATGCCAAAAATTCTTTTTCCACTGTTAAATTGGAACAAACTTGGAGGAGTTTCTTACTATTTTTGCCAGCAGGACTAACAGCTGCAACTCAATACACTCAACAAAAACAGTTCTGACCCTGAAAGGATCTTAGACATATCTTGTTATGAATTTATCAATACGAGATAATATTTGGGACATACCACCATATGAATGAACCTCAAAATTTTAAATGTTGTTTTCATGTACTGAATTTGATTTAATTTAGTTTTATGATCACATGTGTCTTGGGGTTAAATGAAAGTGAGAGTGATGGCTAAGAAAAAACAATATCACTAAGGGGGCAAGAGAGGCTATATAACAGATTTTCTTTGCTGCCTTTATTTCAAGGAATTCATACAATCTATGTAGTACAAAAAAATTTCAAATTTTCTCTGCTTTTAGTGTGATCTTGTTGTCATTGGCCATAAACATACTCGCTAGTATCTGATTTCAGCAGTTTAAAGAGCTTTAATTCCCTTATTCTTAGCTTAGATGCAAAATGAAACAAATCGGATCCAAGTTTCCAAAACAGTGGTTGACACCTCTGCAGCCAAGAACAATATCCAGATCTTCCTAGTCCTCTTCAATGTATACCTTACAGAAGAGAGAAAAGAACTGAAGGAAGTTTCTTAAGAATTTATCCACTGCCTAAATATATTTCTGAAAATACCTTTGAGCTGTTCTGCCCTCTCCAGGAATCCTTCAGTCCTGACTTGTGAACATTCTCCTTTTCTTACAGTTGTGAGTGTAAGTAACGCAGGTGCGAGACTCTGAACATAGATAAAAATCAGGAACTGGGATCTTCAGAACTTCTGATCAAGAGCAGCCAAACCAGAATTACACTTGTTTTCAGTAGGAATCTTGAGTAAGTGATTGTTTTTGAGCCTCATAGACCTAGCAAAGTCTGATCACTTTGTTAATGAACACCTACAGACTTACATCTCTCAAGATCCACAAGGTGGTATTACTGTCCAAACACACCACAGAGCCTGATTCAGGTAGAAGTTTCCAGAGACCAGGTTCCAGTTAGGGCCTAGTGAAAAAAACACAAATAATGTTTTCTTTTGTTTAGAATGCTCAGTGATAAAGCAGTTTCAGCAAGATGAGGAAGAACCAGCCTTTTCTTTCTACCTCTGACTACAAGTTACCAGATACTCAAAATACAAGACCTATTTACTAGGAAGAGCAATCCCATATAGTAAGTGTTTCACTTTTCAGTGACTTAACTGAATGTTATTATAACTAGAGTTGAAGGAGTGAATAAGAGCCTTAGTTATCCCTTTTAGTCTAGTAACAAGAGAATTGACAGGGACGGAAGTCTTTCATTTCATGTAAAAGCTTAATATGAAGTTTTGCATCAGGGAAGTGAACCAAATCAGAAACCAGAACTGCCCTACCCTTCCTTGGGTGAATTTACAAGCCATTGCACTTGTGTCAGAGCCATGATCTCTCTGGCCTAACAGATACTTGGTTAGTCCATGCAAAGCTGCATAGGGCTAAACGTGTATCCACCTTCACTTGGTTCATTCACCAGGATACCAGACAGAATTGAAGCTCGTTGTTTTCTTTGGTCTGCGCTTGCCATAAAGACTTGTCATAAACAGGTGACTTCAGGAGAGCATGTAGACTTCAGAATTTCAGTTTTCCTTTCTTCAAACCAAAGTAAGGTCCTTAGCTTTTCTGAAATGCAATGATTTAACTTGCAACTTCAGGCTATCTTGGTAGTTGTCTGTGTGGTTTCACCATCAAAGTAGTTCATATTTTTAGACATCAACCTCTCCTTCAAATATCTAACCTTACTGATATTCCTTAATAGTTATAATATATTCCTCAAATTTCCAAATTCCAGTCCTCATTTCTAAGGCAAGATATCCTGAACCTTGGTTTAAAATTGCAATATACCTGCATGTACCTCTGAGAGTCTGATTATGCTGTTTTCAAGTTAGCATTATTTTCAATCACTTATGAATACTTTGACAATTATCTTAGACTGAATTCACAAAATGAATGTGGTTTTTCAATTCAGTTAGCAAAATGTAGCTAGCTTCCTATGATTGACAAACATAAAGAAATTGAAGTCACAAACACTACTTGTGTCTTATCTAAGGGGAACTCTTTCAAAATATATTCCTTCAACACAACTGTGTTATCCATGTTAGCGTGCACCTTAGTGGAAGTTTAGAACAGTTAACTGATTTGCCATCACTGGAAACACACTGTTCTTGCTTTGCAAGACAAAGGCTTGGGTCATGCAAGTAGTCAAACATTTATTGAGTTTATCTGCTTCAATTCACTGTCATTTATCAAAACTATATTTGAAAACTTATTTCTCAATGTAAACACAAAGTCGTGTGACAAATTCTAACTCCTGCATTAGGACTGCAAAAGAAAGTCAACTGAAGTCATCAACATCGGTATTTCTGAGTGCCTCTGCAATGCTGCTCCGCTCAGGCCGTGAAAAGCCATATCAAAGGCCTCTCCGTGGAAGCCAGTCTGTGGAGAAGCAATTACGGCTTGCAAATACGAGAACAGCTCCTGGAAAGCCAGGTAACTCTTACCTGAGTGACAGGTATGTCTGTAATCTTGAAGAGAATATTCCAATCCAAGGTAAAATCCAATGAAATTAAGCATGTGGAACAGTTTTTCTATAATGCTGTCAAAAATAAAAATATTTGGTGAAAACAAGACCCCAAAAGCTACCTTTAACATAACCAGAACAGAAATACTCCATAAAATACTGACATTAGATTTTTCGCACCACCATGTTCAGACCAGTAGTTCCTTATGTACAAATGTACCTCCCTGGGAAAGAGTGAATGACATAAGCAGACCTGCCAACAATTTTAGTTTGGGCACTGCACTAGTTCTTGTAATTCTAGTTATAAGTAGAATTCTTACACTATAACTACTGCAATATACAATTTTTAAAAGGTTTGCTGTATTGATTATTGTAGTTGTTGTCCTGTTGCTTTTTAGAACAACCCGTCTTTTTTTCTGGAAGCCTTATCAGCAGTTGCCTTTGAAGAGAAAACCTTTGTCCAGCCATAAATTAGCTAAGCATGTGATCAGAGGTCCAACACAGGAACACTTGTCAGATGTGACACTTCTGGAGAATGTGACTCAGGCTGTCAGAATGTGCATCATCCTTCTCTTTGATTGTGTGTGCAGAGTTTCTGCTCAGACTAAACAGGCTGGAAAGAAAACTTCTTGGAAACTACGCAATTTTTTCAAAACATTTGCCTAAATACAGATGTTCCAGAGGAGGTATCTCATTATAAAATAAGTAACTAAGTTTTTGTTGAAGTCAAACATTCCTAAAACATTATGCCACTGCTGGTGCATTCTGTGTATCTTGTTGTTTTTCTTGCCTAACTATTCTGGTAAAGACAGGATTTTTTATCTTGGAGCATACCCTGAAGCTCTGTGTGATCTCAGAAATGTCTTAACTGCATTTGAAAGTATCAAGCCTCTTCCAGTAAAACAACGTTCAGCTGAACATAGTCAAAATTGTGCCTTACAGTGTTATTCTGTAGGTGTCTGACATCCAGGTGTCTGGATATACATCTTTCTGACATCCAGAACAGCACAGTTGCATTCAGGAGTGAAAGGGAACAATTTCCCTACTGGCAGCTTTTAGCTAGAAAGACCTGAGGTTTTTTGTTTTATTTTCAGTAAGAGATGTCTGATCCCCAAAATAAATGCTGCTGGTTTAGGTAGCCACATGCATTCTAACCTAAAAGCCCTGTTTATACCCAGATCCAATTTTCAAAATGCATAATTGGGAAACAGACAAGTACTTACCTATGAAATTCAGGAAACTAGTCTATAAACAGTGTGCTGCAGAGAAAGATTCCCTACTTTACCTCTTCTTTTCTTCATAATGAAACTTATAACTTTATTTTTCACATCTGTCCATTCAAAGACTTCTGTGAACAACCTTGCTTTGTCTCAGGCTTCCCACAGAACTCCATTGGCTACTCTAAGTCTACTCATTCACCAGCTAACTGCAAATGTGGACCCACTCTCCCATGTACAAACTTATCCTGTTCCCATTAGTCTGTAGTCTTTTTCAACACAGCTATCTGCACATTGTCCACCATCCCTCTTTTTTACACTGTCCCTCAGGCTCTTGGTTTGGAAGCTATTTTGTCAAACTCAAGCTTTCACATGTTATCTCTCTGAAAGTTTGAGATACATCTTTTCTGTTCACTGACATAACCTTCTAAGCAAAGAAATATTTATTTTCCTTCTTCACACTGACATCAAGCCCCCAAAACAACTGCTTAAGCCCACTGTGCAACTTCTAGTATATGTTGGCTATACTGCTCATAATTCAAATATACATAGCTTATCAAGTAAAGATTGTTAAAAAACCACACAATCTTTTTCTAGTAAAATGTTGCCATTTCTCTGTTGACAGTAAAATTAATTACAACTGATTTTTTATTAGTGCTTAGCCTGAGAGAAACAGTGAAATGTTATATACTAACTGAAGACTCAAAAACAGTGCATTTTGACATAGATGAAGATGGTCATCATGAAATATCTACCAAGGATTCACAATCCCATGAAGGTAGTGTTCTTTATGTACCAAAACTCGCCAACTGTATGTATAGCACTCAGGACATTTTAAAATGTACTATTATGTGTAATGTGTCCAGCCCTGGGCCCCTCACTCCAGGAAAGACACTGAGGTGCTGGAGAATATCCAGAGAAGGGCAACAAGGCTGGTGAAGGGTCTGGAACACAAGTCCTGTGAGGAGCAGCTGAGGGAGCTGGGGTTGTTTAGCCTGGAGGAAAAGAGGCTCCGGGGGGACCTAATCACTCCACAACTGCCTGAAAGGAGTGTGTAGCCAGGTGGGGGTCAGTCTCTTCTCCCAGGTAACAAGAGACAGGATGAGGGGAAATGGCCTCAGGTCGTGCCAGGGGGGCTTTAGATTAGATATTAGGAAAAATTTCTCTACTGAAAGTGCTGCCAAACTCCGGAACAGGCCGCCCAGAGAAGTGGTTGAGTCGCCACCCCTGTAGGGATTTAGGTGTGTGGATGTGGTGATTAGGAACATGGTGTACTTGGCAGTGTCAGATTAGTGGTTGGATTCAATGATCATAAGGGTCTTTTCCAACCTAAATGATTCTATGATCCTCTTCTCTGTAGACATAACTTTATACTGGATCTGTATGAATATTGATAATGATACAAGAAAACTTTTATCCTGATTTACAGTAGGTATGTAATATACTTAAATGACAAGATTATATTGTTCATGCTCATTTGACTTAGTGGGAAGTCTAGACTAAAGAGAGAGAAAGGAAAGATAACCCCCAAGAACTAGTGTAAAATGGAGAAAATTAGAGCATAATTTGGGATTTGTGGGGTTATTTTATTTTTCATGGAACTCTTTTGTCTCAAATGGGGTTTCTCTATTTGACACCAAAGATGTTATCATAGCTATCATCATGAGAACACTTGTTAGAAGATGTAATGTTAGTAGAGAAGAGATAAATAATACCAAATGCAATTATTCTGGAATGATGCAATTATTCTAGAACGGTACAATTTCCAGAGATTTGAAAGTAGGAAAACAACCCAACAAAACATATTTTTGACAAAACCAGAGGAAAAAGTTGAAATCTTTAAGTTAGCTATTGAATTACGAAAACTTTTATTCTATTAAATTGTGAATAATAACAGCTGCACTGATAGGGTACTTAAGTGTGCGTTATGTATTTTTCAGTATCTTTTTCTTGATAACTCCATAGAATTTTGAAGTCACTCAGACAATTAGTATTGTTATTTTATGAACAGAACCAAAACCTGTATAGGTATACAATGGAAGCAGTTTGTGAACAGATACATAGTCTGACAAGCCTGATGTAGAAGATAGTGAAATTCCAAGAAGACAAAAAAAAAAAAGGAAATTCTGTGTAGTATTATTGTGCACACAAGCACCACAGACATATATTCATGATGCAGTTAAGACAACGTAATATTAGGTACCAGTTGTAACCAGGATGTTTGTGATTTTGACCTGAAGTGGGTGATGTTTTCCCCAGCTGACTGGCTGTGTGATTCAGGCTGATGTTAGAAAAGCCAGAAACCACCTGCTATTGTTACCTGTTATCTCCCAATCTTGTACATTTCATATTAGGTTCCTCACTTTCACTGCCAAAGCACCTCAGGCTCCTCTTTAATAGCACACTAGGCTTTACATCTGGTCACCAAGCTCTTGTTTCTCAGGTGCATTCTCTGTAGCAAAAGATATTTAAGCAATCAATACACTTTTTAGACTCAGTGTTCAGACTTCAGGGTACCTGTTCACAAGTCTAACTGTACAGCCCTCCAGGGTTAAATGAATTCAGAAACCCTCAAGAAAAGAAATCTGATGTCTGTTGCTATTATACACTCCTTCTCAGATTATGTTTCAGAACAATTCTTTAAATAATTTGTATTTTTTTTTAATTTGAGGAATGTAGCTCTCTAATTCCACATATTTGTTAAATACATTCTATTTTAGATATTGCGTGGTTAAGCGTGTTCACAAGGAATGAAGCAGCAGTTACTGATAAGCCTCTTGTGGGAATAAAAGGTATCATCTCTTTGTTAGGGTCTGGTTTTGAAGATACATTTGAGACTAGGAAATGAAGGTAGTAGTATTTTACACATAGACTTGACATTAGAAGTAACATATTGTACCAGATTTTTCACTTAGCTCACGTTACTGGACAGCTCTAGAAATAAAAGAGCCTTTCTGTGTTCCATAAGAAGAAATCTTCAAAGTTACAAAATTTGCAAATTAGGAGTAGTGGCTTGGACTGAACACAAATGCATATGAGGAAATACATTGCGTGCAAACTAGAACACACAATTTGTTTTGTAGAAAAGCGTGGGTGTTCTATTGCTGGCATAGGAGTCTTAAGTAGCAAAGACCTGTTTCAGCAGGACAGGAAAACCAAAAGAAGTGAATATGAAGAAAGAGGAGGCACACTTTTGCAACTTTCATATTGTACATGTAAGAAATGATTGCGAAAATCAAAGATATATAGTTCAGGTATTACAGTGGAAGAAAAATGCACTCTAATTCCAGCCATTGAGGGCTCCTGTAACCAATGAGAACAAATATCCTCTGGTCCATTACTGCACCTTGAAGAAGGGCCAGGTGAGGATTTCTAGGGAACAGTATAAAAATACTGATAGCCTCCCAAATCCCAAAGCTTTGAATTTTAGGGATATCCCAAGCAAGAAGTTATTTAATTTATTTAATTTCAAGGCATTTTCTTTGAATGGACTTTAAAATTTCCCTTTCGACACTGGTAAGGTTTTAGTGACCAGAGAGATGAGGTAATTCATTCATAAGCCATCAGAGAGTGGAAGCATCACGTATGCAATCATGGAAAGGTTCCTTACTTTCCTTGCCATTCACTGGCTGCCTGATAGACCACTTGTCATGTCTTTCAGAGGCCATAGAGAAAGTTGGGCTCCTTTGGACTTACTTAGACTAAACAATGTGTAAGCAAGTCACAACAAAAGCTATCGATGGAGAAAGCCAAGGATAGTTAGGATATAAGTCATGTTGATAGATGTCCCTGGTCAACTGGATGGACTTCTGCATACCTTTTTTGTTGTCACTCTTACCTCCAAGTGAGAACACTCTTGACTTGGATAAGAAATCTCTCTTGCCTGTTGATGTGTCTCTTTAAATGCCCCAACTGAAATAGGACAATTGCAGCTGAGGCAATCTAAGGTGATGTCACAAAAAGTAATAAAAATGACAGAATTGTAGACCTAGTCTACTGTATTTATCTGAATACCCATGTAAACTGAGTCAAGCATACTCAGTTTAGGCTAGAGAGTTTTTCTCAATTTTTAACAAGGATTTTAATGTGATTTTCATGCTACAGCTATCTCAGAAAATTTGCTTCAGAAGACTAATACAAAAGCACTACAGTCAAGGAAATTTAAGGCAATTAAAATCAGGGCCAAGAGCAGCTAAAATTAGTCAGGTGGGATGAATATGTTCTGCTAATTCCGAGTATCCTTCAGAGGCTAAAAAATGCCTTTGGTAATACGTAAAAAACCCCCAAAGTCCTTAACTGCAACTGTTAATGCATTATAATCTAACATCTTTAAAATTTGTATTCAGTTGCTGCACTGGTAAACATACAGATCAACTGCCACTTTCTTTTATACTTTTTGCGTTAAATGGTACACTTGAGATACTTCTAAAAGCACAAGTGGCATTATTTGAAATAAGTCTGCGAGTCAGTCAGATAGGTATAGCATCACTGAGTAGTCATCAATGTAATGGGTTTTGCCAGGTAATGCTCTTGTGTGCGGTATCAGTTGGCAAAGGGTACCTTTGTTTACTTTTTGCTGAGGCCTTGAAGTACCAGAAAGTAGCAACGAACATTCTCAGTTTATCAGGCTGAAGAATGTCCCGTGTTATTGATATTGTCTTACTTCCTGCAGCTGAAAAAACAGTATTAGCTCAAAGATGGAATTAATCCAATGCATTCACAATTATGATAGTGGGAGGATTTTGATCTAGAAACATACAGAAAATAAAAGGGAAAAAATTCTACATTTTCCATAGCGACATATACATAGTCAGGTTTATACCGTAAACAAGTTTATTACACATATGTGTTATCTCTACTGCATATGCCTTTGTAGTTCATATGACATATATTAATGTATAACTGATATTTCACACACTGACTACAAAAGTAGAGAAATAAAGTATATATATGGCAAATTTAAAGCCTCACAGAGACATAGGCTTTAAACACTTCAGACAAGAGAATGGTATCAAAAGTGATTTTAATTATTTCCATTCCTATGCCTATAAACGAATATTTTCTCTTTGTAGTGTATTCAACTCTGCTTCATTTCATAAAGTGATACTCATGTTATTACAATATTCTCCTCTGTGTAAAACAGATTCTAAAAATTTGGTGATCCTCACACAGAGATCAAAGCTTAATGAATTTGTCCTGTTGTGCAAGGGTAAGAAGCATCTGTCTCTGAAGGTAAGAAGTCGTTTATTTTCTTTATAACATGTGGGTGGTCTTCTTACTACAGGACGATTTCCCCCACAGGCCTTTTCAAATTCACTTTACTTACCACCTTCCACATTGCATAACTTCCAAGTACGTCCTTTTATTTGGTCTTGGGAAATACTCAGAGAAGGTTATTGCAGTTTTCAGGAAAATTAGCCCACCAACACCAGAGGTTTATGTCCAAAAAGGAGACAGAGGAGTCCCGTTACTTTATTTGAATAAAGGGAGAGGCCATGGGGCATTCCCCTAAGGTCTCTCAAATTTTAGGAGGTCGCAGCCTCCTTTTTATCCGAATTTCCCGGCCGCATTTTCCCTCTCTCTTTCCCCATTGGCTGAGGTACTCGAGAGGTACAGACTTCCCGGAACGCCTAATACCTAAGACCCCCTTCTAATGTATAACCCCCATTTATTTTTAGTTCTTATGGATTTTATGGTTTTCCCATTGTTTCTTTCATCCCACAGTTTGTTTGTAGAGACAGATCTCTTCTCAATCAGTGGAATCCTTCCCATTGTTTCCCCTTATCTCTCAATGTTAATTTCATCAAGCCACAGGACCCAAGTCTGTTTGTAAAGACAAGTCTCTCATTCCTTTCACAGTAATGACGCATGGGCAAGGACTTTGCTCATCAGAGAGTGGCAAAGACCTGTGTTGCACAGTCAGAATTCCCTAAATACCAGCACCCAACAGGATATAACATCATATCAACAGGAAAGATGTTCACCACAGTGTCCCCCAATCAGCTGGGGTATTGCACAGATTTTACCTATTACGGTAATAGGCAAACAATACCTACCCCATAAGGCCACAAACTACAATTAACACTTCTCCTAGGCCCAGTCTGTCCATAAACCCACAATCCTCTCTCAGTCCATCCCCGGTGACCTGGATGCACTCCCAGGGTCACCTCCAGGCCCAGGAAAGAGGCTTTCTCTCTCTGGTCCTCAGGGCCTATCTCTCTACCACCACCTAATGCACTCCAGCAGGTTATTGCAAGAATTTTGGGGTAGGGTAGTTGACTACTGCCACTAGAACACAGTCAGGGATGTTGGGGTCCAGTCTCTGTGAAGGAAGAGGGAACTACTTAGCCAGAACACATGCAGGGAAATAAGAGGGGAGTAAAAGGCAGGAATCTTGCCTTGGAAAGAGATGAGTTTAAAATGGAAATTATTTTCTTCCAATGAACCCACATTACAAGATAAGGAATGTGATGAAAAGAAAACACAGCTGGACATCCTGTTTCAAGCATTTACTGGTATCTAAGCATCCTCATTTTCTCCAGACTTGTGAAAGTTTGTTTCTGACAGGAAGAGAAGGCAAGGATAGTCTTCCCTAGTGAGGGATTATAACCATTGTTAAAATCTGTCTGAGCAAGAGTGCTATGTTGCAATTTACCCTCTAAAACAGAGCAAAGGTCTAAGAAGCTCTGTTTACACAGGTATGTTGAGATAAAGAATGACACTTCATCCAATGTCAGCCATGCATGATGGTGTAAAACACCAAATGCTTCCTCAAAAAGTCTTGGATGCTTTTCATTTGTTTTTAACTCACAAATGACTATAAAATCTATTTCCTGGATTTTTCTAGGGAAATGTATGTTGTAAGATACATAAATTATATTTATTGCCTACTACTCACAGAAAGGGATTTTCCATTCTGTCCCTGAAACAGCAACTATTTTAAAAGGATTTTTCTGGTTCAGAGGTTACTTTTTCATAAATTAACTGTTTGAAGGGTGTTCCAGAAAATCAGGAGAAGAACTGAGTGTTGAGCCCTAATGGATTTTACTTTCCAATGAAATTTTAAAATTCCCAGTCATACCAGATTATGTTTCTTGACATAACTGAAAGCAGTTCTTATCTGAAGATGAGGTAAGACATACTTGGTGTCTACAGACCAAGATCACAGAACTTTCTTTTTCCAGCACAATACAAATAATTTCCTTAATCTCAACAGCACTTCTGGTATGGAACGTGACAAGGCTTCTTATCCAGAATAAAGTTTTGGTATCTTGGTACAATATGGTTCAATCAGGACTGCATTTCTAAATAGAATCTGGGCATTAAACAGTTTGAAGGACTGCCTTGAGTATTTGCTTTCAACCCAATTCATTTTGCATTATAAATGGTAAAGGAGGAATATAATAATAGAAGTTTTTCAAGAATTTATCAATTTATTAATTTTGGATAAGTTGAATGTAATAATTAATGAACTTCAAAAAAATAGAGTTTTCTTTAGAATTAATGCCACATTTAATGGGTTTAAAAAGCAAAATATGAAGAAAAAAATACCAAATTAAATTAAAAAATTAACAAATATGTGTGGTTGTAAACACAGGTCTTAAAAGCATCCTGTTCAGAGCCAGATTATCCTTCAATGAAGAGATGCAATATGAAAACATGCAACCATGAAGATTCTGACTTTAAACAGGTATACAATCATGATCAAACAAATGAAAACCTGTGTGTGAGACAGGGATGCAAACACAGGTGTGCAAAAAGAGCTGCTAAATTCATCCTGTTAGTCATTAAGTGACAAATTGCGTACTTTTCTTTCAGCTGATCTTTTGTATTTTCCTCAGAAAAAAGAAAATAAGACATTTTCCCTTGACTTGTATTTATGAGTACCTCCTTCAATCTCCAGGCAAAATATCTGACTTTCAGTTAACACATGAAAGGTAGATATGTCTCCTGCATTATTACGCTTATACAAAATGGAGGGAGATACAAAGTAGATTTCATCTGGTACAAATTCTTAGGTAAGACCTAGAAAATCTGGATGAGTGTATTAGCAGATCTAGAAGGATCAGCTTGCAAAAGTTATGGCATTTGAAGAACTAATGAATCCATCAGCTGTAAACTTCTGGGAAGTAATAAAGCCCTGTCTTATTTTCAGACTGAATTTCTTATCATCAGATGATTATAAAACAGGAGTAGTGCATTGTGGACAGAAATACAGAGAGCTGGGTGGTTTCTTAACATGTTTTTGTGATGAAAGCTTGGTTTTGTTGGCTCTTCTCTAGATAGAAATGATAAAACATAGTACGCACATGAAGGAAATTATTTGCTCTTTAGGATGATTTACATAGACATGTAAGGTCTAGACCTTAAAACTGAGAGAAAATGCAAAACTAAGGAAATGTAACTAATAATAATTTCTATTAGGGTTGTAGCCCTGTTTATTATTCAACTGAAAAGACAATCTTTCCAATTTCAATAGGCAAAATTAGAGCTATTTGGGCTCAGATAGTTTCAGAACTTCATAATAGGGACTGTGAAACCCTGAAAACCTGAAATTCCCAGCCTAAAATTTCTAAAATTGCTAACCTTTCTCCTAAACCAGAAATTATTGAATTACCAATTCTGGGAAACTGAAGTCTCTCTGAAATGGTTTTCAAAAGGTATGAGCTACTCTACTAATAATTAATGAACAAATCTCCTGAATTCTGGGCCTGGAAAATCTAAGTGGGTCCTTCAGTTTAAGTTGTGCTGATTACTCATCTGCCACTAATATTCCTTGGCTCCACACAGAAGGAGAAAGCAACAAAACTTAGGAGAATTACAAGGCAACTTCTAGTCCCCTCCTTGTATGCTGTAAACTATCACAGTCATATTGATTCTTGCAAATTATGTTTCATACACTCTTTTATTTCATGCACTTTGTTCTTAACATAAAAATACATGCCTTTTTTGTGGAGCTGTTCACAAAGAAAGACTTAGTGTCTTTATGCCTGCAAGTTTTGGGGGAACATCTGGAAAGAGCTGTAACAGTTGCCTGTAGAGACCTATTTATCCCTTTGGGTTTTTAAATATAGTTAAAACAAAAAATTCTTTCTGGGAACCCATTTCTTTCCTAACAAGATCTGGTCATCATGGTTTCTTGCTGATACCTTGAAATAGAAGAAAAAAGGTTACTCATTTGTATGAGGAGAAATCAGAAGCCTACACTTGAACCACATCCAGTGGCAATGAGGCAAAATCATAAGCAACTCTGAATCATGAGATTCCTAATAAACCTTCTAAAATGAGTGTACTGGTCAGTAAATATTTTCTAGTGTGATGAATAAAGCCTGCATTGTCCTTAGGATGAGAAAGTGTGGGAGTAGTGCACTGAGATGGAGAAATCTTTCTCATGGATAATGACAAAACTATGCAAGGCCGGAATGTGATACTTGATCTGCTAGCTTTGAATAGTTAATCTTAAAGACAGGCATTTTCCTGTTTTTTATTTGAAGACTGCCGGTAGAATTACCAGAAACATGAGAATCTGTGGACCCTGTTGTTATACCAGGAAGAGTTGCATATAGTGTTGTAAGCATTCATTTCTGTAACCAAGGATGTAGAAATACGGTTCACAATCACTATTAATTGAAACACCTTTTATTAAATTTAATAAAAATATTAATTAGATTTTTATATCAATAAAATAATTTTTTAAATTTACAGCAAGTAATACTCTACAATACCATCAGATTCTGATTGGGGATTAAGCCAGAAAGGTAACACAGGTGACAACCAATATTTATTGCAATGCTGTTGCGGTAAGAATGGAAAACTGCACTGTAGACACAGCTACGGCCTCACACAGTTCACACAGTGGCAGCATCCCAGCCAGAGCAGCAGTAGAGAAGCCAACCCCAGCAGTTCACTCAGGAGCACTTAGTTATAACTGTGATTATTCTAGCTCTACAATAGAGCATGCTTTTCATAATTAATAATACAGAAGCAAATGCAGTTAACCACACAACAGGATGAGCTAAGAGCTGCAGAACAGTACTTCCCTTTAGATCCTCCACTGAAAAGGTTTTCCCAGTTCCCCCACCCTTATGCATAATTCTCCCAGTAGGCAAGACAGCTCTCATTTTACCATTTTCATTAATTATGTGTAAATTTTTACTATTTCTCTTCTTCACTCTTCCAGCAGTGCAGGAATTAGTGAGTATATACTGGTTATCAAAGAAGTACATATCTTCTTCAGTACATATCTGTAGTATCTCACTTCAGTGTTATTTCTGCTCCTGTTCAACCATAATATTTTACTATTCTTGACCCATTACTACCCTCAGACTTTTGCAGATGTATTCTTTGCCCTCTCAGCTTTTCTTAAGTACTAGTAGCACTCAGTTTTCCCTCAGTTTCAAATCTTCATGAATTAACACTTTTGCTTAAGAGATGACCAACAGATAGATTTCAACATTTTGAATCACTGGATCTGGCTGCTTCTCTTCAAGTTGTTTCTTGCTGGATAATGCAAGGCTATTAGGTGATTGTATCTGGACAGCATTTTCCCAAAATTTTGACTGTCATACCCCAACCTGGATGGACTGGAACGAGAAGGACTGCAGCTATAAAAGTTCTGTTAAGAGCTATAAGAGTTTTTATTCTGTAGTCCTCTCTGTTTTACTGAGTAGTTTGATGAAGCTAAATAAGAGAGAAATTGCACCAGAGGCTATGCGGTCATGAAAGACTTTATTAAGAGACTTGCTCTTTACTGCAGTTAAATAGGCCAAAATAAACTCTAAACAGGTAAAATCTGGCATGTGAGGCCCACTAAGATATCTTTGTTCAGAAGTTTTGACCTTGTAAGTAGTGACAATGCCATGTTTACTGTGCTTGGCAGCAGGCTGTGGAGGCACAGTCCTTTTTGGCACCCAGCGCGCAGCTAGAGGGGTTTTTCTTTTTTGGCTCCAAAAGTTGATTCATCTATTGAAGAGCCAAGGAGTGATCAGCAAACCTCATTCACCCTTCAGTAGTCGCGTATGGCCAGTGTGGAAATCTGATGGAAGGTCAAAGTGGACTGTTCTGGGCTGAACAAAGTCACGCCACCCTTGATGGCTGCTGTATCAGAGATCCTATACCTTCAGTATGAATGGAATCAAAGGTGGCATAGTGAATGCTACAACTGATAATGCCGAAGCATTTTTCTTGATCCCTTTGGCAGCAGTGTGCAGGACAAAGTTTACTTTCAGTGGAGCGATGTCCAGTACACCTGGAGCTGACTGAGCCAGGACTGGAAGCACAGTCCTACCGTTTGTCAGAAGAGGACCAGCTGTGGTAAACAAAAAGCACTGAGCTGTGTTGGCTCCAGCCAGCATCCAAGCCTCTTCCCCAGATACTCACTCAGACCCACTCCCTGCCAGTGGGCAGGGGAGAGAATAGCAAGAGCAAAAGTAAGAAAACTTTTGAGTTAAGAAAAAAACTCAAAAGTAGAATATACGTAGGTCACCAAAAAACCACAAGTGATGCAAAAGTACTTAGTCATTTCCTCCCATAAGCAGACCAATGCCCAGCCAGTCTCTGAGCAGCAGCCTTCTTAGAAGCAAACACCCATCCCCTCAGCCCCACATTCTCCTTCCTCTACACCAGGCTTTATGACTGGCCATGACGTCACATGGCATAGAGTATCCCTTTGGCCACTCTGGGACAGCTGTCCCAGCTGTGTCCCCTCCCAGCCTCTTGCCCATCCCAGCCTATTCACTGAGGCTGAGTGGGCAGAAACTCGTGATGTTGTGCATGCACTGCACAACAACAGCCAAAATTTTCACTGGTGTGTCATCAACTCTGTTTTAGCCATAAACTAGATAATTAATTTGTAATACCTTCCAAGGGCCATAACTTCTCTGACGCAATTGCGGTGGCAGCTCAGTTTTACTAGTTTGCTTATCATCATTGTGTAACTCACGTCTCTTTGACCATGTGCTCATTTCCTTGCTTCATCTGAGGCAAAATGTAGATTGCAGTGTGGCCTACACTCCTTTGTGTAACGTGTCAACAGAAGATGTTCTGTTTCAGCTGGCCTTCAAATCCATTCCTTTTTATCTTCTAGTTTCTTCCTAGTTTAGAGTGCAGCACTTTAACCTAGCTTGCTCATTGTGCCATATTCAATCTGACTTTATATAATATTGAGTCTATTTATTTTAAAACTTGTATACTACTCTCTCACATCTTTTTCTGTAGTTCACATCACTGACATGTTTTTCTTTGGCCTGTGAAGACAATATTTGTAGCATTTTTCTGATGTGAGCGTATCTATTCTATTTCAAGTGCGTTGTGAATCACCTGTGGGACATGAATAAAGGTGATTTTTGTCATTAAATGTGAAACCTAAGCTGTAAACTGGTACTTCATTTAATGCAGTGGAAAACAAATGATCAGATCGTAACTACAAATCAGTAACTTTTTTCTTGGAATTTGCAAATTATGCTACTGTAGAAGCTGTCCTCAGGAGGAACTTTATCTGGCAGTAGTCCACCACATTCTCCAGGTTTTCTCATCATCCTTCCTTACAGGTCATAATAGAAAATAACCTCTGCCATGATTTCTTGCAAAACATTTTGTTATCCAATGACCTGCTGCACCTCCCACCCCTAACAATGTTGCATTATGCTTCTAGTCTGAGTTCCTCTTCCTTCTTCCAGTCACATAATGTCATTCACCAAATCATTTTCCTCTTACAGTTTTCCATCCAATTTTCCATCATTTCATGCAGGTACAGCAGGTATTTTTAAATTTCTAGATCTCAATCTGCTTTTGCAAGCATGTAATTTTTGCTTTCCATTTACAAGATCCCATTGGATTCTCCCTCGCTCTAGCGTGAATTTCTGCATTATACACATAAATCTCCTTGCTTCTGCAGGTTTTCTTTCAGCAAACATTCTTATTCCATTTATGTTTATTTTTTACCATTCCTAGTCCCTAGGAGGTATTTCTTTCCCAAAGACAAATTTTCTTCAACTTTCTTAATAGTACTTTTAAAAACAGACTGTTTTAGGTGCTTCCCATTATAGCTTTGCTGATAACAGAAGGTGTGTCCTCAAGTTTCTTTCAGGTACTCTGCAATAACTGCAGGATATTTTCTTTCAATCCTCTGTTGTCATATGGGCTCAAAGAACACATTGCTCCTTCCATGGAAAGGTTGTTATTGACAATGCTGTAATCTCCAGCATAGGTGGTACCTTTAAATGTGCTCCTGCTTTTCTTCAAGCATTCAGTTTCCTTTCAGAGGTCCCCTTAAGCTATGATAATACACCAGACTGGTCAGAGTTACAAAACTGTCTCATGGGTAGGATGAGAGTGTTCAAAGAGGTCACTTGGAAGGAAAGTTTAAATAGTTTGATTATGATACTTTCAGTCTTTCCCAAAGATACTATAAATTCCCTGCTCTCTGACAGGAGTTTGAGTTGGGGGAAACAAAAATCTCAACCTTCTATTAGTTAATGTCTTACCATGAGCAGCAGATAATTATTCACACAATATTCTCAGTGCAAACAGGCAGGAGCAGGGGCTCACACCCACACTCCAGAGGGTTCCAAGCAGCTGTGCACAGTCACACCCAGGGGCCGCAGTTTCAGGAGCTGTGTTCACATACACTGCCCTGTAATCTTTGTCCAGCTGTAGCAGCTGCTGCCCCCTTGGATGTGGTGTGGATTACACGACCTCTGGTAGGTGCTAGAGGTGTGCTGGAGATCACTGGCAGGTTCAGCAGCCCTTTGGTGCCCCAAGCTTACCCGTTTCTGCAGATTTCAGCACATACTCTTCCTCTCTCTGGCATGATGTGTTTTTGTAACTATTTCTCCATCCCCACCCTGAGGTGCCTAGTGAGCCCAAATACATACATACAGACATACACACAAAGGAGCTCTTCAGACAATAACTATTGCTCCAGACATGGATCTTAAAAAAAAGTGCATTGGAAACCAGAGATGTACAGAAAAGCCATAGGTAACAGAACAGTTGTTTAAGAGTAATTTCCACTGTAATATTTTAAGTTTACTTCAAAAGAGGCAAGAAAAACTGTCGATTGACATTTTATTGCTAGTGACAGTTGACAGGGTAGGCCTAAGGTAAGGAAATAACCAGATGGAAAACCTAAGTTATCGTAATGACACTGGGGAAAATGTGCTGGTGTTTTTGTGAAGCAAAGGAATGCATCTGTTAGTCTGGTATTACTGAATCCTCTGAGGGAGATGGTATTATTTTATTCATAGTTATCACAGAATCTGTCCCAAAATGCTTAGTTGTTGTCTAGGGTTTATTTAAAAATTGGTAAATATGAGTCACAAGGGAAAAGCATAAGAAGCATAAAATACAACAAGCCAACAACATCCATGATTTTTGTCACATTTAACATTATAGAAAGGCATTAGAAATATAACGTGTTCTTTACTTTGTGTATTTTCATAGCTGAGTGAAGATAATAACTTTTTCATCATGCATTACCAAGGAGATTCAGTGCAGTTCCAATGCTATGAAGATACAAGTTACTATCTGTGTGTGAACGACGACTCACTTGATATTCGCAAGCTGGAAAACAAAGAACCCAATGAGGACAAAAATTTTTACTTCAGGGTGTCATATTTGCAAGAAAAGTAACTCGTCTACCTTTCAGTGGCTTAAGTGCCCATACAGCTCCTAAGAAGAGGAGGAAGTTTGAAATCAACTAATTTCTGTTTGAGCTAAATTCTTGCATTTTCATAATTTCTAAGTCACCAACATCCTTCATTTCTGTATTTTCAGTAGCAAAAGACGAAGGCTAAGTTTGAAAAACGTACGAACTGATCAGTCTCTGTGTCTTACCTACACAATTATGTTTTTAAGGAAACAAAATATTCTGGTATGGGAAAATATACAGGGGATATTTTAAAGATGGCAACAATAAAGAACATATATGAATATGGTCATAAAATGTGCAGTTAATTCTCCATGTGGTAACATTTTCCTTTTTAAAAATGTCTCTTATAAGCTCACCTGAACTTGACAAGAAAACATTTAGAAGTTGTTAAATTCATATGTGCATATTATGACTGACTGACTTCAAGAAAGAGGTAGAAAAGGTGTCTTGGGTCTCTCTGAGCATAAGGGAAGATACTGAAAGTTAGAAGATCTCTCTCATCTGTAGCTAGCTCCAAGTCAGTCCATACACTCCATTATGCAATTTCAGCATCTCTCCAGCTTGGCAGCTTTCTAAGAAAAGTACACAGAGCATCAGATGCAAAATGTGCAGGCAGAGAGAGGGAGACACATTGAACCGATGGGTCGTAAGCGCCTGTGAACACAGCAGAAAATTGCTCTGACAAATTGGCTTCCACTTCTGAGTCATACAGGGAAATGCAATCACATGTTCATTGCAAAGCAGTGTGCAGAACAACATCAGAAAAACAATAATGGTCAAAATTACTGGATAAAATAAACACTAGGTGCTTATGTGGGGTACACTGGAGGAGATGTAAGAGTACCTACCTTTGAGCAGCAGGGTCTGTCAGTGTCAAATGGAAGATGTTGACACTAAAATGTCCATAGACCATACCCTGCAAAGCATAACACATTTGAAATATATGAGAAAACAACGAAAAAGTTACCAGGATCACTAGGTGTTAAAGATCTGGTTCTTCACTGCTGTACATGGAATTCCACTGTGATTTAGTGGCAATTTTCTGTGATGCAAGTCATTTGAGACTGTATGTGCATAAATGATAGACAAGATGCACCTATGCCAAGAGGCTGCTGCTTAGTTGCAGCAAAACAGCCTACAAGATAACACAACACTTACAAGAAGAGTCCTGTGTAAATATAATAAACAATGCACACCTGAAATAGGAATCCTAATGTCAGTCAGTCAGTCACATCAATGAACATTGCAATAAGGCAATTTTCTGCTGTAGACTTAACTCCAAAAGTCTGTGAGATCTTGTGGTGGTGGCCCAGCCCATTGCTGGACAGCCCAATGCTTGTCAAATTCTGCCCATCCAATGGGCTGATGAGTCAGAATCAGAGGGCTTGTCTGTGGGCGCGGCTGAAGCCTAATGCTCAACCCCTATTTCTGGAAAGTTCTTCACCGCTCGGTTGCTCATTGGTGGATATCAGTTTTCCCCTCCCTTGCTTGTTCTTCATTGGAGCATTGTAGTCAGGCTCCTCCTTCCTACCAGCTGTTCACTGGCTTATCCCGCTTGCTCCTCCCTGTTCTCCTCCTGTTTAAAATGGCTTACATGACCCTGACTCTCGGCGTTGTCGTCCCTGGCGCCTTCGAGCTACAATGCGTGGAACGCATACGAGGAAGCCCTCTCCTGCCTCCTTTATTTCCGGGAGCTTGGGAACGCTACAACCTGCCTCCTCAGGGTGTGCCTGCGGTGCCCTGAGCCAGCGCAGCCCAACCACCGGCAGCCGGAGACAGACTGACTTCTGGTCGTGTCTGCAGGAAGATCGCTGAAGCCTCCCACACAGGAGTGGTGCTCCTGAGGCTGACCCCAAGACCGATAAGATCTTAAAAGATTTACTGGCCGCCTTGTTGTGTTCTTCAAATAGCAAGTCATTATGTTGATTATAATTCGGACTGAAGAGATCTTTTAAGTAACACTTCAGTAGATGGACTCATTTGTGCCTCTTCCCTGGTGTTCTCACTTTGCAGTCACTCACAATCTGGTGTCCGGGGTTCTTTTTTCTTAAATAGGATGATGTGGTCAGGGTGGCGTTACAGTAAATACAACACACGTGTATCTTGTAATTCCCAGCTGATCTAAACAGAAGAGTACTTTGCCTTGAGTGTTGCTACTTTTACATATACACGGCATGAGTTTTGAAGTTGTGTATAAACAGACATTATTTTAAGTGTCTTTTTGGTTTTGATTCTGCTTGTCCATAATTTGTCTAATCAATAGTTTGCATGCTTTAAATACGACTTCTCATATTCCCTGTTTATACAAAGAGACTGCAGACAAGATGATTCTTTACCAGCCCCTCCCTTCATTGCTTCTGGCAAATTACATGGGCTAACTGGAGCCCAGAAACAAGAAACAGCAGCTGCCGTTATACAGCTCCTTGAAGTCGTCTGTCTCTAGCACCATCTCGTGGTCAGTTGTAAACTGCTACCCACATTTCATTACATCAGCAAGCCATAAAAAGTTCTCATTAGCTGAAAACGAAATACATATTTCTTTTTCCAAACCTTGCTATTAATTTCCAGGTGACATAGAGCCTAGATCTCCTGTGTCTGGAACGACTAAAGGGTGCAGACAAGCAAGTCAAGGAAAGAAAATTTTCCCCTCTATTTGGCATTTTCAAGGCTATGTCTGCAAGTGATGGTGTTCCCCCACTTCACCATGTCTGCTTGAGCCATGGCCACCAGTGATGTTTGTGGTGCATCTGACTGATAGATACAACAGTTCAGGGCCACTAACCTCGGTGTCCGCAGAGTTGTTCTCACATGTTTTCACTCTGCTCTTCTCTGGCTGATACTGAAACTGCAACAATTTTTTGGTTTTATTTCTTCTTAAATCTGTTATCACAGAGGCGTTACCACCATTTCTAATTGGCCCAGCCTTGGCCAGATGCGTGTCAGTCTCTGGAGCCACCAGGGACTGGCTCTGCTGGGCATGGAAGAAGCTTCCAGCAGCTTCTCTGTTTCTAATGAAACATAACAAGCCCATCACTCAGTGAGGGGAAGAGTTTACACAGGGGGCATACAGAGAAAGAGGGTTACAGGCTTCTCATGGTAATTAGAACCTGCTGATGTGTTCAAGGCCATGACATAATTTTCCCTAAAGAAACATAAAAAAGAATTGGTTTGTTACAAAACAACTAGTTGATTAATGTACTTTGTCTTATTACACATATATAATCATGGTTTTGCTTTAATTTTAGCATTTACGCTATATATATAATTGTCTTAAGTCTGTTACAGCAATTTCTAATAGGTGGCAAAGATCCGAAAAATGAGCTGAACTTTACACAGCTTTCCTCTTGATTAGTCAAGACACATTTAAGGCTTTGATAGCTTTGAAATTACAATTTAGAAATACAGATACACCATATCCTTCTAATAAACCTTCTGCAAATCTAAGTGACAGTATATTTAGCTTTGCACCAAAGGGTATATCTCTTGGGCTTCAGTCCTGTAGTCTTCATTGCAGGGATATGGTATTTTTATGGGCAAACAAATGTTATAACTATGTTCTGTTTTGTCTTTTAGTCCTGTTCAGTTTCTGAAAGCACTATTTTAATTCATGATGATGAACTCTTTTTATTTACAACCTAAGATTAATCTCTATATATTTGTCAGAATTTTTCAGCTTCCACTTGGCAATACTCTAAACCTAGTAACACGACTTGAAGTTGGCTTTCAAACTGAATTTCATAGGGCCAGGAATTTACCATGGATTGCTGAGTTATGAACTACCTGTGTAAACAGAGAACTGCTGCAGCTCTCTTTGTACCTCAAGCTGGTTGTGAAATTAGAGGCAAAACAGACATTCAGTTTCTAGTCATTTAGCCCAGAAGAACTTTTATTCCTTATGCTTCCCCTTAAATCTGAAAATGTACTAAAATCCACGAAAAGTATAATGCTCCACAGGAGAGAGCATGTCAGACAAAGAAATACGCTATAACCCTTATCCTTTCTTGCCTGAAATCCTAGTCTCTCCACACTTTGTTGTACTTTCTTATCATGTCTGATCTTAAATAGACATCTAAACAAACTCTCTTGGAATAGCATTTCAGTGAGGTCCAAGTTCCGATTATGGACCCTTAATCACACAATAAATGCAATGAAGATATTTACTCTTTTAACAGCTCTAATAATCATGTATTTATTAACAATAAGGATGAAGTAGGCTGCTGAAAAGTGATTCTCCCACTTCTACACAAACTAGGTAGTTTGTGGGCAATTTTGTGGTATTGTCACCAAAAAACAGAAGAACCACTGTTTATCTAATGCTGGTAGGAGAAAAGACATACTAGTATAATTGCACGATTATACCCAATTATACACCTTACCAGAGCGGAATATGCTTTTGGCGAACAAAGAGGTTATTGGCTGTACACTGAAGTGTTAATTTATAAATGGTTAATATTTTATTACATAAATCTACTATATGTGTTACTTAACTGTCAAAGAAAGCAGAAGGCATTCTGATGAAGATATTTTTTGGGGGAGTAAAGACAGAGAGATTGCAATATCAGTTATAACCTGAGATATAAACAATGACACTTGTAATGCTTTTTAGCCAGTCCCCTCCTCCCTGGGGGATACAGCACCATCCTTTTCTGTGATTAGGAAGACCTTATTGCTTGCATTTAGACTGCTTCTCTCTGTGTTCAGCACAAAGAAAACAAATATATTGACCAAGTGATTTCTAGTAAAAATACTGTAGTAATGAACTCTGTTGAAGAGCTGTCTCCTGGTCCTCTACATTCTACTGCTGAACTGTAGATTTCTGCTACATTTAAAACAGTTAAGTACAGCTGTACTGCTTGAGGCAGTGGTACTGCCACTATCAGTTTCCTTGGGTTTGAATGTTATGCTTCCCCTTGTATAAGAACACAACTGTTTTTAATTCTGCTCTCACTTTGGTCCTAAATAGGGCAAATCACCAATCACACTTTTACCAAGGTGATGCACACTGGTAATGCCTGAGACAATTGAAAAATAAGGGCATAATTTTCTTGGCCAGATCAACCAGGGTGATTGAAGGGCTGAGAAGTTGGCATTTGGAAAACAGTGACTCCAAGGTTTTTCGTTTGGAACCTGCTAGTGCTGGCAGAGGCAGACTCTAGAAGGCTTTAGGGCTACTGTGAATTATAGTTTCTCAGATCTCCTAGTAACAGTTCTGTTTCTTGAACCCTTGCCACCTCAGCTACACAATGAAGACTGTAGTTGAATGCTTTTCTGTTTGAATGGGTTTTTAACACAAGAAAATGACCACAACATGAAAATACAGCACTAAAGCCTTGTAGAAGCAGGTCAGATGCAGTTGGTAAAACCTGAAAGAATTTTACCTTACCTTTTGAAAACAATTAGCTTTGAAAGTAGGTCCTTACCTGGAATGTGATTTCATAGGTTGAAAATTTAATCTCAGAAATAAAGTGCCTCTTTCTCAGGGTGCACTATGAAAATGTTTTATATTGGCCAGTAACTGATTAGTTCAGCAAACAGATGAGTCAAATATAGCTTGGTGCTGTCCCATAACCAAAAGTCTAAGAAAAGATCAGCTATTTGACTTCATTTTTAGCAGAAGCATGGGAAGATGATGAAAAAACTGAAACCTGAAATGGAAAGATAGGTCCCTTTTTACTGTAGATGCTGGAAGAAGGAACTGCTTTACATTCTCATCTAGCAGTCTAGTTCATATACAGTGTAGCTGCTCATATAGTAGCTGTGAATCCTACAGCATTCTGATGTATTTCTAGCAGTAAAAATACACTAATGAAATATAGTGTATGTCAGAACAGTTATTTTACTATATTTATCAGTTTCACTATTTTATGTTTGTAAATTGCCATTTTTAAAAACTCTGTTATTAGATTTTAAAGGTAGACTTCATCACCTCCCCCAGACCTTTGCAAAGAGATTCAGGAAGAACACGTTTTGGACTGCTTGCTTCCTCTCAGTTCTCTAGGAAATCAATACAGAAGGTCTATTTGTTGATCTTTCCTCCCTCAACATACAAAATAGCCCAGCATTGGCAAGAAACTCTATTCTTGTAGCCAAAGCTACTCTCCCCAGCCTTCCCCTAAAACCACCCCCCACCCAAAAAAAAAAAAAAAAAAAAAAGAACAAATAGAAAAAGAAAAACAAGAATCAAGAAGGTCAAGGAATAAAATTACCATGGAAAAGGAGAAACCATTTTTCATCTGTTTTGAATTATGAGGAAATGTGTCATGCACTATACACTATAATAGATCTGAAAGCCTTTTGTCAAATAGCAGCAAGAATTGTGGTGGTCATGTACAAAATAGGAGACAAACTGCATTTAAGAACAGCACCTGCTCACTTACCAGCCAACCATCCCCAAATAACAAGTCAGTAAAAGGCTGAGAAAGGAGGTATTCTCCTGAAATACATTATTTTCAACTGCTTTAATTCTCAATGAAAATGAATTATTAATACTAGTATAACTATACAAAAATTTCTCTAATCCAGTCTTTCTTTCTCTCTGAAATGTAAAATAACTGTATTTTGAATGGAACAAGCAGAAAACACTTTCTCGTAAGATACGGGAGTTCTTACAAAGTAGTCCAAGAATCAACTGTAACAGCAAAAAAACATGATTGCAACAATTTTACAGAATTCTGAGTGGTTTTGAGCCAAAGCTGAGAAAGACAAATTTTACCAGGGCTTTTGTTGTCCCAACAAATTTGCATAGACATATATGGCAAAATTCACAGGAGGAAATTGTTGACACAAATTACGTAGGGCTTTGCAATGCTATGTTAGCCAGAGACATCCTTTGTATACTACAGCATTAAGAAATGATACCCCAAGCTACTGCAGCTACTGCATACGTAGTTTCCAAGTTTGTATGTGCATTTGTTTCAGACCTGTAAGAGACTTACGCACTTTCAGACACTGTACAAATAAAAAAAATTTAAAAGAGTGATTAAAACATCCTGAAATATCTCAAATTTTATATGAAATAGACAGTGAAGTAACAAGTACCACAACCTACATTTCATATTGTATTCATAAGACAATGATATTACATTTTATGAATATGAATGCAATATATTTTTGCTCATTGTGGAACTCCATTGATTATTTGATACTATAACATAGCTAAATTCAGGGGTTTTTGCATATGTACCTAGACTACTTATAAACGTTATCCAAAATTTGATTTGCTTATCCTTTATTAAAATGTGACTAAAAAACTCCCGATGTTCTAGGAGTTGCCTGATATAAAAAAGTTAAAAATAGGCTTACTTAATAAACTACACTTACAGTTATGTCAGATGAACTTCAGCAAAAGATTTTGTACTATATGACAGATTTGAATGGTGATCAGAAGAGAAGCATGCCTCAGAGTATCATACCATACAGGGAGGAAAAAGAAATTGAAATCCATCTCTGGTATTGTGGTGAGTTCTCCTTACTTTTTCAATTAATAGTTGTTCAGCTGCATCTTTTTCTGACTTTGTGATTATATCTCACATTACAACAACTTAAGACTTTCTTTTTCAAGGAGCAAAGTCAAGTGTTTTTACTAAAGATTGATCCCTGATCAAGTTCTGATGAGTAAGAATGATAGAAAAAAAAGCTACTATGTGCTAGATTATTTGCACTAAAGATAAAACTTAATTTTCCTTTCAACTAACATTTTCTCCAAGCTTAGAAAGGACTGGTGATTTCTCCTTACTCCTTCACCTATAATGTAAAATTTTCTGGATTGCAGACCCTGGGCTGCTGTAAGCATTAGAAGTCATCATTTCCATTGCTTTTTAGTTTACTCTGATAAGTAAACAAATCAAAGAAAAATCATCCATAAATCAACTGTAAGAATATTTTCAAAGAGTCTAAAGAAATCTTTAATGAGAATTGGGAAACTTTTAAAATTCAGTTAAAATAACACACAAAACATCAAAACAATTAGGATTAAACTGTATTTAAAATAGAAAGTAAAGGATGAATTAATGTCTTTCAACCTCATTCATTATTATATGGTACATTTTCCTTTCCATGCCATAACCTGAAAAAAACCCTGGAGCTTGGTGTCCACAGCTTAATTAAATGAGTATTTAGAAGGTGCAGGTCCATATCCTGATCTTCAGAACCACTTAACACTGCAGGGAAAATGAGTTCTCTACAATGGAGACAAAAAGCAAAGTGTTTAGCATTTGATAGTACAAGTAGGTTTTGGACAAAAGCACAACACCCAACATCTTGCAAACAAAAAGACAGAAACTCCCCAAAGACTAGTTAATTTTAATTTCTCATGGCTGTGTGTCTCACAAGAGCCCACTGGATGGCTCCCTTACTACTGTCAGGTTTTGTACTTCTTTGAGCACTCAGTGTATTCCCACGTTGCAACTGCATTAGGTGAGTTCCACTGCCTCAGGAAGCTGCTCACAGTAAGTGAAAAAGCATCTCCACTGATGGTCTGTGGGTTTGCAAGTGCAAGGTGTCCTCCCAAAACATCGAACAACAGGTTCCTGTGCAAAAGAGTGGCTGCTAATCTGCGAGTGTAAAAGATTGTTGAAATATTAGATACAACAGCTAAAACAAATATCCAACCCAAAAAAACTCCAAACCCAGACAGGACACTAGAAAAAAAAAATTATAAATAAATAAACAAACAAATAAAAGCCGAAACCAAAACCATAGTTGGATGCTTCCATCCTCTTATAATGCACCACAGAAAGAGCCAGACATAGTCATCCTAACACTGGGTAATCCATCCCCCTCAGAAACCATGTAAAGCATAAATCAAATCTACATCTTGAGCTGAAAAGCTAAAGTCCTATTTATTTCTCTCTTTTGCCATTTGTTTACATTTTCAGCAATATTCCTAGAGAGATTTTATTGCAAAACCTATTATGTCAAAAAAACACCAATATGAATTATAAAATTCCTGAATGTCTCCAATAAAATTCTAAAAATGTTCTAGATTTCTAGTCTATATCCCATAGAGCAGTATGAAATTACTTAATTCTTCCTTTTTTATTCTCAGCTAATCCCCTTAAATACAGATAACTAAAAATCATTTTAAAATAAAGGCATCATGAAATCAATGGAGATAATAGACCAATTCTGTCCCCAGTCACAGATTCATTCTCTTGGGAAATCATCTGAATCCCTTACTCTATAAAATTCCACTGATGCCCAAGAATGTTTTTACTCAATATTGTAATGTCATATAGTATTCAGCCATTACTCTATTTTTCAGTCTTAACTAGTTGTTTTCTTACATTATAGTTTTTATCTGATACGTAGAATATGTCACTCTGTGTATGTTGAATGTAACAGCTATATAAGTGTGTGCACGGTGGAGATAGAATTTTTTTTTTTTTTTTTTTTTTTTTCAGAAATTAAGGATGACTGTCATGGTGTACAGAAGGCTGACAGTTTTGTACCACACTGGACATATAGATGTTCAGAATGCCATCACAGCAAACCAAAATCACAATCACTTATGCCAAGTCAATTAAGCAGCTGGAAGAAATTACATTACTTCTATGAAGTGATACCTTACTGTATGTATAAAATACCTTAGACAGATATGTTAGCTAAAGGAAATGCTTATCTGTTTATTGCAAACTGACTAAGTGGTTATGCAGAACTAGCTATTTTGAGCTGCTTGTATTAGTTGCAAAACAGAATTTAAGGCTTCCTTTATCGTTTCTGTCCTTCTAGATCAAGACAGACACGGACTGTCCATACTGATTTTAAATAGCCCACTACTCATCATGTTGTCAGTTTTGGATGTACTTCTTGGGTATCTAATTCTAGCACATGATGTGCAATTAGCTTAATGCTTCACTCATAGGTCTACACCTGACACCAGAAGTATTAGGTACTGCATTGCTGTGAGGTTACTCCCACTTACCCTACCTGTCATTGTAAAGGTCTAGCTGTTTAACCAGAGAGTTTTGTGCTGTTCAGTGATTCCAGTAAGCTGTTGGCACAAGAAAGCCCTGTTTCTCACAGGCCCCTAGGACAGCCTGGGACAAGAATGTTCTGCATTTTCTGTGTAATGAGGAGCAAATGTGAACCATTTAGAAATGTCTTGCTCGTTGCTGTTTTGGGTTGCACATAGTTCATGAATCACTTCTCTGATGGGTAGTCAGGAATAGAAGTATTTCTAAAAAGATAAATTCTTCAGTTGCCACTAAAAAGTACATGATGAAATTATAACTTTTAAGGGGTAAAATCGTAATCTCCTTTACGACTTTATAATATGTAAACGTTTAGATAAGCAGTATTTGTAGCTAAAGCCATTAAAGACCCAGCCCTGAACCCAGCAAGAGACACAAAGAATAATAAATACTTCTGCAGGCATGTCAGCCAGAAGAGGAAGGTCAAAGAAAGTGTAACCCCCCACCCCCAGTGAACAAGACTGGAAAACTGGTAAAAACAGATGAGTAAAAGGCTCAACAAATTGAAATGCTCAACTAATTTTTTGCCTCAGTCCTCTCTGGCAATCTCTCTTCACACACATTGAGTGGATGGACCACGAGGGAGGGAATGGGGAAGAAAACCCTCTCTTACTGTAAGAGAATATCAGGTACTTGTGACGACCTGAGGAACGTGAATGTATATAGGTCTATGGGACCAGATGAGATGTGTCCTAGAGTCCTGAAGAAACTAACTGATGTAGCAGCCAAACTACTCTTCATGATACTTGAACCATCATGGCAGTCAGGTGAAGTCCCAGGTGACTGGAAAAAAGGAAACATTGCACCCATTTTCATAAGCGTAGAAAGGAGGACCCTGGGAAGTACCAGCCTGTCAGCCTCACCTCTGTGCCTGGGAAGATCACAGAATAGATCCTTCTAGAAGCTGTGCTAAGACACATGGAGGACAGGGAGGTGATTTGAGGAAATCAGCACTGCTTCAATAAGGACAAGCCTTGACAGAACAATGTACCGGTCTCTTACGATGGAGTGCCTCCATCAGTGCAAAGGGAAGAGCTATGGATGAAATGCGTCTGAATTTCTGTAAGACCTTTTACATGGTCCCCCTATAACATTTTCTTTCTGAAGTGGAAAGATACGGTTTGATAGATGGTCTGTTCATTCCATAAGGAACTGACTGGGTGATCTCATCCAGAGACTAGTGGTCAATGTCCAAACTGGTATCAGTGACAAGTGATGTCCCTCAGGGGTCCTTACTGGGATCAGTACTGTTTCATATCTTTATCTCTGACATAGACAAAGAGATTGAGTGCAGCCTCAGCAAGTTTATTGACAACACCAAGCTGAGTGGCATGGTTGACAAACCTGAGACAGGATGCCATACAGAAGGACTTTGATAGGACAGACTTGAGAAATGGGCCCATGAGAACATCATGATACTCAACAAGTTCAAATGCAAGGTTGTGCATCAGGGTTGGGGCAGCCTCCAGTATCAACACAGGCTGGGTTGGATGAATGGACTGAGAGCAGCCCTGCTGAGAAGGACTTGGGGGTGCTGGTAGATGAGAGGTTGGACATGACCCTGCAATGTGCACTTGCAGCCCAGAAAGACAAACGTGTCCTGGGCTGCATCCAAAGCAGCGTGGGCAGCAGGGCCAGGGAGGGGATTCTGTCCCTCTGCTCTGCTCTACTCTGGTGAACCCCCACCTGCAGTGCTGCATCCAGCTCTGGGGTCCCCAGCACAGGAAGGACATGGACCTGTTGGAGCAAGTCCCAGAGAAGGCCATCAAGGCCATCTGATCAGAGGGCTGCAACAATTCTCTCATGAAGATGGGCTGAGAGAGTTAGCGTTGTTCAGCCTGGGGAAGAGAAGGCTCCAGGGAGACTTTAACTGGTCTTAAGGGGCCTTAAATACTTGAAAGAGGCCTGTAAGAAAGATGGGTACAAACTTTATAGCACAACCTGTAGCAATAGAGCAAGAGATAATGGCTTAAAGGAGGGTAGATTCAGACTAGAAAGGAAGAAATTTTTCATGATGAGGATGGTGAGACACAGGAACAGGTTGCCAAGAGAAGATGTAGACACCCCATCACTGGAAGTGTTAAAGACAAGGCTGAATGGGGCCCTGAGTAACCTGGTCTAGTGGAAGGTGTCCCTGCCCATTACAAGGGGAGGAGCTGGCTTAAAATGACCTTTAAAGGTTCCTTCCAACTAAACCATTCTATGATTTTATGACTCTCCAAAAACATAGAAGAATAGGTATAGTGTAATTTCAACTGACCTTATATTACTTACATATTTGCAACATCTAGTCATTTTCAGTATGCATCATCTTAATTTTGATCATTGTTTATTTTCTCATACTTAAGCAATATACTGTAGTGACAATTTGATTATGAATGACATTCTAGTTCCTTAGCTTGTATTTTCTGGAGCTTATGGTGTTGAGAAGAAAAAGAATTCTGGCCTTGGTACACACAGTTTCAGCTTTGAAATACTTTTCTCTTTGACATTTAATTAATAATCAGATCACTATATAAGAAAAGATACACCCTTATAAATTAATACATTTTCAGAAGATCAAGCTTGATATATTTTATTATGCAAATAAAACCCAGTAAAATTTGGCATGCATGTGTTCCTTAATGGATGACTAATTGCTTCAGCTTTCATAAGTAAATATTTTTGTAATTAAGATATAATTACTGGAAACATTTTTCCCATTTGCTCCTTTCACTTTTTAAAGCAAATATTGAAAACCTTGTTTGAGAAATACCAACTTTATTCTTGGTTTTTAATGGGGTCAAGCAGGTAGAGGTTTTTTTCATGACTTTTCAGAGGTCAACATATGTACTAACACAGTTGCAAACCCAAAACCTTTACTCCTAGGTTAACAGACACAAAAGAAGCAATTGTCTTTAATTAGACAGTAAAATTAGGTTAGCATTTCAGTTTGGAAGGGTAGCAAAGGATGATGTTCTGCAGTAAAGGCTGGATCTGCTATGGCTGAAAGGCTGGAGCAGGCTGGAAGATGGCTCTGCTGGGCTATGGTTTCAGGGAGGATTAGTTGGCATTGTTGAGCTAGTGAAAGACCTAGAAATAGACTGCTGTAACCCTTACTAATACTTATAAATCATGGAGACATGTCATTGCACCTAGGTTTAGACCTGAAACTAGTGTCCTGATGTGCTATTTCTAGTCTTTGCACTTGCAGGTTTTATTGTACTAGGATTATAGTTATATCAGTCTGGGAATAAGCTTTAGGAATGATGAGCTAGTCTTAGTGCTGTTTACTGGGTGCTGTTCTAAGAGTTAGGGTTAATACTGTTGGTTTTGCTGACCAGACACTGTTAGCCTACAGTCATACCTGGATCCACAAGAAATTGCTGTGTTTGGTAAAACATGATGCCATCATACCGAGTTTGGAGAAGAACTGGAACTTGAAATGACTTCAGTTGATGAGGTAAGCTTACAGAATCATTTAGGTTGAAAAAGACCTCTAAAATTATCAAGTCCAACTGTTAACCTAGCACTGCCATACTCACCACTAAACCACATCCCTAATTGTGTCACATCCAGGCATTTCCTAATATCCAATCTAAACTCCCCCTTTGCATCCTGAGGCTATTTTCTTTTATCCTATCACTTATTACCTGGGAGAAGAAAGTGACCCCCACCTGGCTACAACCTCCTTTCAGGAAGTTGTAGAAATTGATAACATTCCCCGTTCAGCTTCCTATTCCTCAGGCTAAACAACCCCAACTCCCTCAGCCACTCCTCACAGGATTTATTCTCCAGACACTTCATCAGCTTTGTTGCCCTTCTCTGGACACACTTCAGCACCTCAATGTGTTTGCTGTAGTGAGGGGCCAAAAACTGAACAGAGGATTTGGGATGTGGCCTCACCAGTGTTGAGTACAGAGGGACGATAACTGCCCTGGTTCTGCTGGCCACAAGCCAGGATGCCACTGGCCTTTTTGGCCACATGGGCACGGTGCTGGCTCACGTGGTGAGATCATGAGACAGTTTCAGTCCTACAGTGATGACTTGGTAAAGAAATGGTGGTATCTTAGGTAGTAAAGCTCCAAACTATCTGGAGATTTTTAAAGGAAAAGTGGCTTGTAGTCCTGATTAAGACAAATTTTGAGGACTGGATACAACTGTAGGACAAGACTGTGTTTACACTACTCTGTCTTTTACACAGAAATACCCACATGCATAAAAGACAATGGTACTGTGGAAAGCTCTAAATGGCCCCATGTATGTCATCCTTTCAGATAATTTCAAATATAACAGAGGCTCAGACTTACAGAGACCACCATTTCTGAGTCAGAGAAAGAAAGGACAACACCACATAGAGTAGATATTTCCCTTTCCTTCTACATAACAAAATGTGAGCAATATTGACCAGTTTTACTGTCAATTTTCTAACTTCTATGCTTACATGATGAGTTGTATGTTCATTCCTAATACCTCAAACCCCCAGGTGACCAACTAAACATTAACAGCCCTACTTGCCATTTAAATTTCTCAAGTACTTATTAAATTATTTAACATTTGTCTTGCTAGAGAAGACTGGTTTTATGATACACATAAAATATTTCTTTATATGAAAACTATAAACTACATAACTATGAATGCTACACTCAACACAATAGTTTTGCTCCTAAGTTAAGCATCTTTTTAGAAAGATGAATGTAGAGAATGCAATATGATTAGATCTGGCCAAAACATAACAGAATTAATAAACAAAAACTTGAAAGAAAATGTAATGTCTCAGCCATTTCAATAATGTCAAATTTTAAACACAATTATAAAACCATAATTCTTCATAAAATCACTGCCTTTTCATTAAAAAATGAAAGGCTCCTATATGCTGCAATATATCATATTGATACCTAAATTGACATGAACAATCCAAACCAAGAAAAAGGTCCTAAATCATATACAGAGCAGAGATTGTTATCTTATGAAATGTTAATTTTCACTGCAAATATTACTGGTATTTGAAATAATTAAGGTTGACAACTTTACTATCAGAAATTACCAAGCTTTTAACAGATGAAAGTGTGTACTGAGTTAAATCCTTGAAGCAAGTTTGCTAGAAACAACAGATCTGTGAAGAAACAATGTGAACTTCTGAATCAGCTCTGGAAGGGACTTACTAGAATGATGTAGTCTTCTTACTTCTTTTCCCTTTTTCACAGTAAAAATGGTATGCAATTACATAAATACAGATGGTAGAAAGTAAATTTAAGGCTTATTTTACTTCCCTGAGCTTTAAGTACTCCACTCCATGAACAGGTACAATGTACTAAAGAAACTGGCAGCACATGCTTCAGGTTGTATGGTCCTCAGGACAAGGACCCTTCTCACTGTAAATAAAAAGAACTTTTATTAATTATAATCAGGGCAAAACACTCTCTGCTCTGTTGCCTTTAACTTTTATCCTGCTTAGTGTAAGCTTCTCATTCCAGCTGTCACAGAGCCAACACTTGTGCTAGCAACTTTTGCCTCAACCCTTCTGGTGGAGGAAACATTGTTACAGATACCATTTTTAATGAGACAGAGTTGTTAGCAGTTCTGTTCCCATTATAATCAAATAGAAATATTTATGTTATGAACTCTTACTGTCACAATTTGCTGTCTTTCATAGCTCGCCCAACAGGATGGAAAGCACAGTCATCTCTACATATAGGATACCATTCTTACGCACACTTACTGCATTATCTGTAACAATTATACTTCATTTGCTTTTGTTCTTTTCATTAAGTTTAAATTAGATTAATGAAGTCAGCCATCCTGGTTTTCTCTCTTCTTTCCATGCTGGAATAGTCACATTGACTTCATGGGAATTAAGTGACACATTTCTGGTAAGTTCAGTAGAAGGAGAGTTTCAATTTCCTTCTTTTCTTCCCCTTTCCTGGAAGACACACCAGCATATCTGATAATAATGAAACATCAGCACAGGTTATTACATTGCCTGCAAGTCATTACAAGGCTGTCTAGAAAAATAAGTCCTTAAAAAATTTTCCTGTCTTTTCCTTCTTGGCTTACTGCTCCCCTTGCATAGCTCTTTCTTAAAACTGTGACTCATATTTCCCTCTTCCAGTGGCTTCTTTCTATTTTCTTTGCTTGGTACGATGCTTCCGTTCTTCACGCCCTCCTCACACGTCCTGTACATTTGTCTCGTTGTCCAGTTAATTGCTCACTTCTTCTGCTGTCCCCATTACTTTATCCACATTAAGGTCATTACAGAGGTCTCCTACTGGCAACAATAAAACATGCAAAACAATCTACAGTGTTTTTAAGAATTCAGACAGCATTTCGAATACCAGTACAAACATAATCTCAAGTGACCAATTATCTTTATTTTTATGCGAAAGCAACCTTTGGAAAACTATGAAAATTCCTACGTATGCAAAGATCCTGTTCTAATAGTTCCCATTTTTCATCCCATGATTTTAAACCTTTGAGTATTTTATCTCAAAAAACAAAAGAATTGCATCATGGTTTTCTTTTGAACACTCCATCATAAAAGAACTCAACTTTAAAACAAAATCACGTTTATCATTGTGTCATTCTCAATTTATTTAAGTTTCATTTTATTTCTCACTCTTGTTCTATAGTCTTCTTCTAAGAAAACTAGTTTTGTCTTATCTCATAAAATACCATGTCAAATTTTCCTTTTCTATGCAACTCTATGCTTTTTTGTCACTTATATCTTGAGTTTGCCTCCAATTAGATCTTTCCACTTTACTCACTTCTCCCATGTTTTACTTTCTTATTCTCAACTCCTTTCCTTGCTGTACCAATTCTAATAATTCTTGGGCTACTGTCACCCCTGGCCCTCATACATACTTGTGCTACTCATTCAGTTTGCCCTTTAGCATTACCTAACTTTCTCATCAGCACCACCATTACCCAAAGAGGACATTATTGCTTTCTAAATAATTAGCTTTTTTTCCTCCTGTAGCCCTCTGGGTTATATTCTGAAAAGTGTAAAATGGGATGAGATATGTTGATGTTGATACCATGTATTGAGGAGGAAAACCAGCAAGTATTTTGTGGAGTGGAGGAACTGAAACATGCGTGAGCATTAGTTTCCTCCTTTCCACCATATGTAACATTGGGGCAGGGATGGATAAAGAGGGTATATACCAATATAAAGAGCATATGAGAGGTGGTGAGGATTTTACTCCTATTGTGGGCCAGACTCGGAACAGACTCAGTCTCAGCCAGTGAAACAGCCACTTTTCAATCAAGCAATGAAAGTGGAGGGTCTGCCAATCTTTTATACGTGTCCCTTTTAATACTTCAGATTTGTTGAACTGCAAACCGTCTTTGGTTCCTACCAAGAGAATCTTGAAGGAACTTTTTGGAAATTATGGTACTAACTCATAACTCTAATGGAGGGGATATGTAAGCTATATTGAATCCCTTTTTACCGTGGAACAAAAGAGAATGGTATTAGAAAAGGTGAAATGAGCAATTAGGCAGAAGTCTGAAAGAGGCTTCTGCCCTGCCTTTGCCCTAAATCTTTGCACTATTTATCAGCAGAAAGGGTTAATTAGAAGATGTAAATGTTGTGATATTGTAGGATTTTATGACAATGAGTAAAGATGACTGGGGGAAAATAACAAGGCATCTCCAGCAGAAACTCTAGTTACAGTAAAAACAGGGAATGAAACGAGATACTTGATTTGTAGAGGGGCCACGTGTTCAGCAATAATTATCTGTAAGGGTCTGCTAAGCAAAGTTAAAATACCAGTTGCTGGGACAGTGGACAGAAGAGCTTTGCAGCCATTCCTCCAACTCATTAAGTGTACAATTGGATAAAAAACTGACTAATTGGTTTCTATATATGCCAGAATATCTCCTTCCATTGTTAAGATGAGATTTATTAATGCAAATTAAATGCTCAAATAACTTTTTTTTGAAAGCTCTGTATAGCTATACAACCCACAAGAAAAGGCATAGAAGGCTTGAACCTGCCTGCTAATGAATCAGACCTCAGAATAACCCGAGAATGACTTCCAGGAGGCGATACTGAATGCAGTAAGTCCTCTGGTATGAGATTCAAAGAAACCAGCTAAAGCAAACAACATGACTCCACTTAAAAGTAGAGCTCAAACCAGGAGCAGTCTTGGTGATGATAAAACAATGCCTAATCAAACTGAAAGCATGTAAAGGTTTTGAGCGCTTCACAGAATCAGAGAATGGGTCAGGTTGGAAGGGACCACAGTGGGACACCTGGTCCAGCCTCCCTGCTCTAGTAGAATGTCCTAGACCACATGGTACAGGAGTGTGTCCACATGGTTCTTCAACATTGCCAGTGAGGGAGACTCCAAAACCTCTCTTGGCAATCTTCTCTAGTGAGTGGTCAATCACACAGCATAGAAGTTCTTCCTTATATTCAGATGGAACTTTCTGTGCATTGGTTGCTGCACATTACGTCTTTTCCTATTGCTTGGCGTCACTGAGAAGAGCCTGGCTCCATCTTCTTGGCACCTCCCCTTCAGATACTTACAGATATTGATGATATTCTCCTCTCAATTGTCTCTTTTCCAGAATAAATATATCCAGCTCTTTCAACCTTTTCTCATAAAAGAGTTGCTCCAGCCCCTTAATCATCTTTGTCACACTCCACTGGACCTGCTCCAGGAGCTCCATATCTCTCCTGTATTTAGGAGCTCAGAACTGGGCACAGCACTCCAGATGCAGCTTTGCCAGGGCTTAGTAGGGGTAGGATCACCTCCCTCAGCCTGCTGGGAATGCTCTTCCTAATGCACCCCAGGATAGCATTGGCCTTCTTGGCCTCAAGGGCACACTGCTGGGTCATGGACAGCTTGTGTTGACAGACAAAAAGCCGTTTGCACCTAATGAGTTAATACAATGCTTATTTTTCAAAAGACATTGGCTCAAAAACCCTGCTCACTTGGAAACAGTTGGTTGACTATTGTAATAACTGGTAGCTAAAGTATACTTTGGCAGTTTGTAAAGAAAGGCCACATTGGAAAAGGGAGTGTCCCCAGGCCAGGGGAAGCCAGACAGGAAACCTAAACATAGCTCTTCAAATCATCAAGCTCATGACCGTAAGTGAAGATGAAGAGTTCCCCTGAAGGGGACCAGGGGAATCATCCTCAGCTGAGGCCTTGGTTACACTATTCCTAGGGAATGAAAAGGTTAATTTTTTTAATTGATATAGGAGCACCTTTTTTGGTATTGAATACATGCAGAGGAAAACTCTGGAACCTGGAACCTGTGAGTGCTGTGAGAGGAAGGAAAGAGAACAGGCCTTTTTTTCTACAACTGTTACCATTTAAATTAAGAAAACAGTGGGGGACACTTCAATTTTTGTATAAGCCTGAATGCCCAATACCCTTGTTGGTGAGAGATTTATTGGGAAAATTGAATAATCAAATAACTTTCCTGGACAGGGAATTACAAATTGAAACACCTGAATGAAAAGACATTGAGACAAAGATTTTATGTTACAGGAACCCAGGGAGGTAGAAGAAATCCCAGAGGAGGTAGAGAATGCTGTAACCCCACTGGTATGGGCAACTGAGATGCCTGGATGATCAAAGCTGGACAATTGTTTGCTTTTGAGTGGGAGAATCCAAATGCTGGGTGGAAGGTTCAGCTAACATGGACTCTGCTACCCCAGGGCTTCAAAGCAGCCCCAGTATGTCTGGCAATCAATTGGCAAAAGTAAGTGGAAAGCTGGAAAAAGAAAATCTGAACAGAATTTTACTACAATGTATAGATAATACTCTGACAGCAACCAAGACCGAAGGAAGTGCCTCAATGCTACTATAAGTTTTGTTAAATTTCTTAGGACAACCTGGATACATGATATCAAAGAAAATGGCACAAACAGGAAAAAGAACAAAGCAGTAATAAATCCTGGTTTTGTTATGTCCCAAGGAAAAAGCAGCCAAAAAGCTTGGGAAGCAGCCAAAAATAAGCCATTTGCCAGATTCTGGAGCCAAGATCTGTACAAGATCTATGAGCCTTCTGTTGGGGTTTTGGGAAT
>VZTI01003747.1:0-21499 GCA_013397865.1 Struthidea cinerea
AGTGATTATCTTTAGTTGCCTGGATCCTCTTTGTCACTTGTTTTAAAAAATACTTTTTTCTCTTACTGCAGACCCAAAGAGGCAGTCCTCCCCAAGGACATCTCTCCTCCATGGAGACATTTGGACAGAGGAATCACATATCGTGTAAATAATCAAGTCTGTCCTCTCCAACCTAAAAATATTCTGTTTCCTTGGGGGAACAGGGACTTCGTGGGGCACAGCCCTTCAATGTCCCCAGGCATGTCAGTGTCGTCTATTAATCATCAGTCTTTCCTTTTCCTGATCCAGACTTCTCTGTCTGCGTGCAAACGTATGCTCAGGTGTAGGCACAGGCTGAGTTTTGGAGTTGTTTATGAGAGCCTAAACACGTCTGGCACCTTTGCACAGGACAAAGACCTTGTTCACTGAAGCAGACTGTGTAGAGGAAGGACCAAACATTCCTGCTAGGTCTGCTGATCCATGCCCCAAGCATGACTATTCCTCAGCACTTCATGTAAGCTTCGAGTCGAGGCCACATTTGAAGAAATATCCAGTGAGAAAAACAGAAATTATGAGGGTGATGGGCTCCCACCCACTGTGAGGGGGGTGGGGTGGGGTGGAATGGGCAGTTTCTCATTCCTCTACAGTCCAGGGGGATGTGATGGGTTTGCTGTATTGCATGGAGTTGAAGAAAAGGTTGTGGGATTAGTCAGGCTTTGCTTGTTCCATGTGCTCAGTGTGGAAGAAATGCTAAAATAACAACTAATGGGTCTAGTAAAAGAAAACACGTTGCTTGCTTTCTCAGACTCTAGGTGACTTTAGGCAAAAATCTGTGGAGAGGGGTTAGCAATCAGGCTATAAAAATGTTACAGCTCTAGCTTAATTCCATGTTTCTCAATGGCTGAACACACTCTCACAGCTGATCTCAGCCAGTTTGATCCATGACCTATTCAGATAACAAACATTTTATCTTCCCAAATCAGAATTACAGCAACTCCTCCTTTCGTCAAACAATCATTCAGAAATGAAGGGGACTTTCACATCAGAGGGGTGTTTCTGCGCCATGACATCCTGTCTGGGCTCTGGGAACTCCTGTTTCCCTGTGAAAATGAAGGTGGATGAGTGCTTGCTCCAAAAACACTGCTGACTGCAGGGCTCAGCCTAGCAGCTCCCAACGGAGCCTGAGTAGAAAGTGGCATTACCTCATATGTCACTGTGATATTTTAAAAGGTTGCATAATTACTTTGACTGTTGCACTCAGACTGGGTGACAAGACTATGAAAACTTAAATGTGTTCCAGAAACTGTTTGGATTTTTTTTTCCTTTTTTCCTTTTTGCTCCCCCCTGTAGTCTGGGGGTGCACAGCAGCCTGAATGGTTACACTGGGAAGGAAAGTCAGTGAGGAAGGGGAGAAGTAGGTGATTCTAGACCCACTCTTCCCGCTGTTGCTCAAAGCTCAAAGGAAGGGTATACAGCCACCTGATTTCCATAACCATGATGCGCCTCACCGATGGTGCCCAGCACATTGCAGGTGGTGTTTTGGCATAAGACAGACATCTCCCAGCTGTGGTGCCACAGCAGGAAAGACCAAACCTCACCTGAAACCGCTGTGTGCCTGAGGCAGCTCCTGCCAGATGCGTCATGATGAGAGAAGGCAGGAAACTCTAACATGTTAGATACCCCTTTACCTTTCTTGAGGCAATGCCTACCAATATTTCTCTGAGAAGGCACTTTTTGGAGTGTAATGATGCCTGTCCTGCCCCTGAGGATTGCAGTCTGTGTTTGAAGGGACACAAAGACCTGGTCCTACCCGGCCTCCACAAGCTTGGTACCTGCTTGGGACATGTAGCAGCCTCACTGAGTGATGGCCCACAAATTAAAATACGAGGTTGCCCTATGAAAAGTAAAATCAGTTGAGTGCAAAGAAGATGTCCTTGACTTTAAAGAGAATAAGGAGAAAAAGAAGTTTTTTTTACCTTCATAATTTGCATTCAGCCTTTAGACTGTGACCTGCATTATCTGATCCAGACTAAACTTCTGTTGGTTTTGGGACCTCACAGAACCATGGTTAAGATGAGTACACACTGAAGCATGTGAGGATCTACTGAGCGGTCTCAGCTTTTGCACAGATTTTGTAGAGCAGAGATGAAAAATGAGTTTCAAGAAAGGCATTTCTCACAGGCACATAGAAAGCCCTTTAAGCGTGGACTGCACTCCACACAAAAAGAGACCACATTAAAAAGGCATTTAAACCCCTGAAAGTCTTTTTGACTTCTGACTTCAAAAGAGTTCCCTCACAGAACTGTACCCACAGTAGCTGCCTCCTGATCATATGGTCAGGCATGAGGGAAATTCAGCTGATTTCTCCCTCAGCTGTACAATGAAGCATGTTAAAAAACACAAAATTGGAAAATTATGTTGGGTTTTTAATATTTTTTTGCCAAACAAATGGATTCTTTATTTTCCACTCTATCTACTAGAAATGCAGACAGTGACGTATGAAATTAATTTGGAAGCAATATGTTAGTAAGGTTATGTTTTAAATTTTTTCCAGGGATGGGGTGAGCAATTAGGCCTCCTTGGTGCCTTATCTGAAGTAAAAAGACAACTGCTCCTGGGATAATTTGGAAAAAACCAGTCTGTTTTATCCAAACATCTAAATAAAATGGGAATAGGTCAAATGAGGGCAGCAAGGAGGTACTGGGTAAATAACCAAGTTATAAGTTTGTTGCTGATCTGCAAAGCAATTGAAATAAATAACTGAAATGCAGATCATGTTCTGCTCTCCCAACACCAGGATTTTTAAGTTGCCTGAGTGGAAAGAGGTTAAAAACCTCTAAAATTTTGGGGTAAAAAGTCACTTTAGGTTTGTTGCTTGGAGTTATGAGGTAAAAGTCAAGAAAATTAAATGCTAAATTCATGAGGTTGGCAGCAGCTTTTACATCTCTTTGACTTGAAGGGAACCCCTGGTTACTCTTCTGCCCATGTTGCAAGGGAGTGCAGGATGTGCTGCTGCAGGCAGCTCTGCCCGCTGGGCTCCTGGGTAGAACTCCCTCCTTTGCATGGCTCATCCTCACCTCCTGGCAGTGCTCTCCTCCTTGGAGCATCCTGAGCCTCACACGTGGGGTACTGGCAGAGACCAGGAAAAACTGAGAAGGACCAACAACTGACTAAATGACTACTGTCCTCGGAAGGGGTACGAGGTTTTAGTTAAAGCCAGTCCTTTTAATCAGAAAGGACACTTAACTTGCAGACTGCAGCACCATCCACAAGGATCCAGGTCAGTAGAAATGCACCAGCACTGACTTATGGCCAGTGGAGTTTTCTGGAATGTGGATACAGCTCCTTGAGCCGCAGGAAGAAATCCAACCTATGTCTTCCATTTTTTAGCTGAGGGTATTAATTTTGTGTTATTTGATGGAAAGTTAACTACCACCAATTTTATTTGCATGACCTTTATTTACATGACCTTGATTCTAAGTACCCAGAAAGTTAAATGTTTCAAAATGTGAAGGGCTTATGTTCAGAAAGTGTCTAAACAAACTGTTTCTGATATATTTAAATGCACCCCCCTATCTTCATTTGTTTTGTCAAAACCAGTTTACTGAATTTGTTCAAACTTCAGAGAATGATCAGCCAACCTGAAATTTGTTTTGTGACTAATGATTTACCAAAAGAAATATACTGACTTCTTCCCAGGAGGCATATTATTCATTTGGAATTTCATGGTAAATTTTGCCTTTATTAATTTCTCTCCTTTACAGGGGATTTGAGCTTCCCCAGGAGCCAAGTTGCTCCCTTTCACGTGGCCTGTGATTTGGCCTTTCAAAGAGGGAGATTGCTAGCCTCCTGCTTAGGATGGGATCAGTAGACCATCCATTTTTGCTCTGCCTCATGCAGAGAAGGGGGCTGCTGTCAGCACTGGGGGGCTGTGAGTGCAGTGTAAGGGAGCCTGAAATCATGAGGGCTGCAAAATCAGTGTCAAGTTGGTGCCTTGCCTGACTTTGCATGCCGTGTTTGGGCAGATTTGAAATCAGGCAAAGGGGATTTTGTTACCTCTGTTTAATTTGCACCATCTTCAAGCACATTAGGCAGCCAGCAGAGCCAATTTAGATCCATGGCTCCTTGCTGCAGAAGTCTTAGGGAATGGGCTGAGAAAATACAAAATGACTCAGTCCTTCTTGGTGCTCCTCTAAAACTGCCCAACAGTTTGCTTAAATTAACTCCCTCTGGGTGCCACTGCAAACTTTCAGTGTTGTCACAGTGCTGGTGAAACTGCAGGAGGGTATTTTTCAGGGAGAGTTTGCAATGAAGGAGAATTCGAGACAGAGCAAAGATAAGAAGTTTCCCGGGTCTCTTCCCTCACAGCTGAAGTGGAGCCCAGCCCAGGCAAGGGGCTAGCAGAGGGAGGACAGCCTAAGCATAACATGGAGCTCTGTGGGGTGCTGGGGAAAACACCATCTCCTGACGTGGTAGCTTTTCCATATCCCATGTAACACAAGGACAGGGATCTTGCCAGTCACATGCTGAGCACCATATGTGAGCCCAGTTGCATTCACTCAGAGTCATTCAGCTGTTGATTGCAGAAAGCCTCCCGGGAAAGTGGGTGGTTATCTTTAAAATGATCTTCATCCAGCAGAGCAAGGCTTTGGTTCAGTTTTGCTAGTGTGGAACACTCCCATAAATTTGAATCATATCAGGATTTGATTGTGAGTTTAAATATATGTTGTGAACATTCAAGTCCTGTGCAAACAAAGACCAGACAGTGGCCAAGAGGAGCTGACGCATGAGCAGCCATGTTGTTCCCTCTCCGGTCCAAGAACTGGACTCCTTCACAAAACCTTCTGTGTTGCAGTGATAAAAAGATGAATATTTGACATAGTTAGATAGATAACACCTGACGCCTTAGTAAACAAAGGTGAATTAATGATTATGAGGAGACTTTATGACGTGGTTGCTTGCAACAGCAGTGAGTTGGACGTGGTGCCCCAGAGGGCACCTTCCAGCCTTATTTTATTGTTTGCTCGTACAGATCCATGAGGAGGTATTCACTAGGATTTGGGTTACTATTTTGTTTATAGAAAATCTTTCCTACCCCTTGCTATATAATGCACTCAGTGTGTTGGAACTATGCTTGAAAAAACAGGTCTGGGTCATAGTATCTCTCTCTTTTCCATCAGACCAAATTGTCATGCCCCTATTAGAACTGACTGGATTAACAATCCCCCCCAAAGTCAGTACATCTACTTGTGGAACAAGCAGTACTGAGTGCCCTGCCTTTGGATCCCCTGAGACAACATGAAACAGTGCTGCAACTTAGTGGTGGTGATGATGTAGTAGCCACTGACACTGGTGCACTTGCCTGCTGAAACCAAGAGCCCACCAGAGAAGCCATACTGGTGTTCACTGGTATGGAAGAGGCTGAAAACTGATGAGGATTTGAATCTCTGCAGGCCGTGTAGTTCACCCAATATTGATTAAAAGCTCAGATAGGATAGTTTGCCAGTGTAAGTCCAATTTAAAAATTGAAATAGATGGAAAGTCTGCAAACTGGCGTATCAGTCTCTTACAGCAGCATCCAGAGTCCTTGTCCCTCCTGCAGGATAGCTGGTTCTTATACCATGAACTTGATTTGTTAGCATGTCTGCTATCAAAAGGTCTGTTTCTTATTTATGTTGAGTTATACCTTAAATGTGTCTTTTTTTGGCTACTTACGTTCTTGTTTCTGCACAGCAGCAGCCAAGCAGGGGCCCAATTCCTGGCCCTCAGATTTATTCCGATTGCTTTGATGGGTTGAGTCTGGTGCAGCCTGTATCACAGAGCACCTGGATGGGCTGATTGCAGACGTTTGCTGGCACTGCAGTCTCAGCTGTGGAAACAATTTTGCTGGCAGTGGAAGCCCAGTTTTGCTGGGGAGGGACCCATACTTCTATTTTGAAATGTGTGAAGCCTCATTAGAGCTCTGCTATCAGACCTGCTGGAACTTTTCCCCCTCGCTCTCTTGGTCCATCTTTTCTCATCCATCCCGATCTTACTTCTGCTTCTTTTCAAAGTCCCTAATATATGTTTTCTGGCTTCTTTGGCTGTAATCTCTCCCCCCATTTTTTTCTTCACACATAATTTCTTCCTTCATTGCGTTTCTCCACTGCCTCTTCCATTTTCTCTGCCCTTCCTCTTAATTTCTCAGGACCCTCCTGTTTTTCTCTTCATGTCCACATTTTCATCTTTTCTCCAGAAGCTCCATGAATGACAACTCCAGTAATGGAGCATATCCCTTGAAAAGGCTGCTCTCTTGGACCTCAGAGCGGCAGTGAGATGCAGGTCCAGATGGCATCTCTGCTGTTAATATTTTATTAACAAGTAATGCTGAGGACCCACAGTGCCAAGCATTGTGTAGCTGGGCAGGAAAACATAAGTCCTCCTGTCCTCCACAGGTGTAAAGGGGTTACAGCCTCAATCTTACACACCAGCAACTGAGGCATATGGAAAATAAGGATAAATTTACTAAACTGTTTTGGCACATAAAGTTGTGAACACATTTTTTCTCCCCCGTCTGATATCCTTATGTGTGTTAACTGTCTTAATTACATTCAACCTATTGATTTTACTGGGGTATAGGAGTGACACCCATGTAGAAAACCTAGAAAAAGTTGCTCTTGTTGTCTGAGTCAAGACCACTCAGAGAGTTCAAGACGATCCATTTCTCTCCACAGTGTCACGGTGGGGAATTAAAACTCACCAGAATTTAAGGCAAGGAGAGAGAACAGTGGGAGAAAAAACAAGGAAATTACATAGTCTGTACTCACCCTCTGACTGCGGCTCAAGGGCCTGGACTGAAAAGCCTGTTTTCCTGAGCCATGGCTAGAGCTGAAAAATGCAGCAAGGTCCTTGTATTCTGCGATATTCCAGTATGGTGTTCATGAAACTCTGTGTCAGCTTCACAGACGTATTGAGACAGAAGACTGTAAAGATGTAAGCATGAAAGCCGTGATTTGCATTCTTCCCTTTTGTGTCACTGAGCTTTAGACTTAAGGTTTGATGTCATCTCCTGGTTAGAAAGTTTTGGTATGCCACAAGATTTTCTATCAATATATGCTTGTATTGTTTCCTATGACTTGGAGGTCAGCTGGCCAAGGGATAAGCAGACCTGTTAAGTTTGAGAGCATTGAAATGTTATTTTGATAATATTTAACTTGCCTAATACTTCATATGCACAGTTATGCTACTCAGGAGTAGAGCAGGGGAGTGTGATGTCCCTGAGCTATCAATTCAGGATGCCTGCAGAACCAGGAAGGCTGTGTATCAGTTTACACTCAGCTTGGTAATCTTACATCGGGCCTGTTTGTGTCTCTTGCGCTGAAGGCTGAACGTAAAATGAATATTGTTAGCCAAGAAAGCAAATAAGGGGAACTATTTCCCAAGGCATTTTACTCTGTTTATTTAACGCCTCTGAACAAATCCCTTTCCACATGCCCTGAACCTACTGGCCACTTCAGATAGCTCCATTTCCTGCTGGGTGAGTTTTTTCTAAAATGTTTATTCACCTCCAGGAAATGATGATTTCCTGAATATTCTAAAACTTCATATTTTTGTTGTATCCCTGTTTATTTAATAGTCTTACTTACTGTGCAAGTGTGCAAGGCACAGCAACACCTCTTGAAATGTAACTGTGAGGACCGAGTGAAACTAGACATAGTATAACACAAAACAGAAGGAAACTAAATCTGGTTTTGCTAATTTATACACAAGTGTATTTCCATTAGCATGAGCCGTTACTCCTTATTTATACTGGCCTTAATGAGTTCAAAAGTAGGTTTTTAAATTTATCCTGCTCTAAGGAAAAGTGCCTAAAAATTCAAGTTAGTGAAGGAGAATTAATTAACTTAAAGATTTTGTATTTCACAGTTTACATTAATGTCTTTTAGTTTTATTTAAGCAGCAAACCAACGGAAGGGGCTATATGTTTTTTTCACTCTACAGTGGGACTGAAAATAAGCAATGCTTATTTTGTGAGGTTGAAGTTAACCTGCTGCCAGCACTCCAGCCTGACATGAATGTCACTACAGAGTGAAATTTGTGCACATTCTTAATGAAAAGGCCATAATACTTTATGCACAAGGATGGGAACCAAAAGTAACTACTCTGAAATGAAAAGAGCTTCTTTAAAGTAAATTAACTGGGATTGGTCCCAGAGGAAATTCAGGAATTGCATAGCCGTGCCATTTACCCTGGACTGAGCCACATGTCCCACTCATGCTTTCCTCTTCTCCCTTTGTGTCTACTTCTTCTTAACTTTCTTCTTCTATCACTGCGGGCTGTGACTCCCTTTGGCTTTTACAGGCCAAACAAATAGTTCACATCTCCACTGAGTCCAAAGAGAAATGCAGTGTGAGCATGATGCTTGCCCCATGCTTACCTGGAACTTCCACCCTCACAAAAACCATATCCTTCAGCGTGTGTCCATTTGGTAAAATTTTGAAGGAAGAAGAGACTGAAGATTAGACTTTCCTTTCCTTAGACAGCCTTTTATCCTTGCTCAAGAAACCAGACTCTTCTGTGAGTCCTTTGTTGCCATTCCTGTACTGTCTGTGATGAGGAGACTGGTCATTTTCCCTCACTTTTAAATATTCTTTTCACAGTTTCTTTCCTTCCTTCCTTCCTTCCTTCCTTCCTTCCTTCCTTCCTTATCCACCGCATTTTCCCCAGTCCAGGTGGACCCATGCTGATGACGACGTCTCTATGACCAGGTCACTGCCCGAGACAGAACCTTTGTAGCAGCAGAACGGGGTCTGCTTTCAGACCACGCCCTGTGACACGCAGTGATAGCACTGTGCCCCTGTCTGACAGGAGTGCTCTTGCTTCTGACACCAATTACTTGATACCCACCTTGCTGAGCTGAGGGTGCCCAACATGTTGCTTCCTCCCTGAGTTCACGTTGTGCCACTTTACCACCAGGATGCAGGACCAAAAGTATTTGATTTTTAAGCAGGCTTTGACAATTTTTACTTAATCTCTGATCAATTCACCTTAATTCCTTGTGTGACCTGCTTTCTCCTTTTGCAGGGGGGTAATTCCCTCTCTTCCTCCTGTCTAACATGGTCGGACAGAGCTCCAACACTTTTGTCTTTTTCATTCCAGAAGTGTTTTTCTTACTACCTTTTCTGCTCTATCATAGATACCAGACCATCAGCTCCATCAGTGTCTTCCCCAGCTTTCAAAGAAGGTTGCATCCTTTTGAGAGATGTGTTACATTTTAGCTCTCTTCAGGCTTGGTGAAGCTTTCAGAGGTTATAGGGGACCCATGGAGAGTGTTTTTTGTCTCCTCCAAAAGTTTTTGCTACTTGGCTTCTATCATCACTTTAGCTGCTGGGAATCATTTGCAGTAACATGTTTAAACCTGAAATTTCGTGAGAAAAATCTACCCCAGGCTACAATTGCATTTGTTAAGTAAGCTGCTAGGTGATACAAAAGCAAGTGAATCACACAAATAAACAGGTTTAAATTAACTCCAGGTCCTATACTAATGCATGATGACATTTACAGCTGCCTTGGCTTACCCTGCCATCTTCTGGTGATACCTGCCGCAAGATCAAAAGTTAAAGGTGAAATGAGATGAAATATTTTATTACTAAAAACACAAGAGTTGGCTCCAGTCCAACAGAAGTTTCCTTAAATAACTATTTTTAATATACAGTACCATATAAGACTCCTGCAGTAAATGTTAGTATTTTAGATTTTGATTTAACTCGTTTCAATAATGTATTTATTTTACTGGATGATATTTCACTAGGCTAGAGAAACCTTTCTGGCCTGACAATGCCTGCCCTGGCAAAGGCAGATTAAAAAATGTACCCTGCATTTCTCTATCATTATAAAGCAACCAAAGATACTGAGGCAGACAGGGCCACTGAGTGACCAAGTACTCAAGACTGTAACTACTTGGTCTCCAAGTCTTTAGATGCTCAGTTGCAAACTGCTTCTCAGCCATCCAAAACCAAACCATTTGACGCTTCCTACAACAAAACCACCAATTAGAGCTCAAATTCTTTCACTGTGTCTCCCAGCCTAACAGCTTAAATTATTTTCTATTTTGATGGTTGCATTGGGTTAGCATGTCAAGATTTGGGTAACAAGGGGACTACAGGGGTGGCTTCTCTTAGAAGCTGCCACAAGTTTCCCCCCTGTCCGACAGAGCCAATGCCACATAGCTTCAAGATGGACACACTGCTGGCCACTGGCCAAAGCTGAGCCCAGCAGGGACAGTGGATTCTCTGGGATAACAGAGTTCACAGGGGGAATGGTTACTGTGCAAGACCAATTGCAGTGGGAGAGAGGAGTAAGAAAGTGTGAGAGAAGCAGTTCTGCAGACACCAAGGTCAGTGGAGAAGGAGGGGCAGGAGGTGCTCCAGGTGCCAGAGCAGAGATTCCCCTGCAGCCCCTGGTGCAGACCATGGGGAGGCAGAGTGTTCCCCACAGCCCATGGGGGTCCATAGGGAAGCAGAGTTCCACCCACAACCTGTGGAGAACCCTATGCCAGAGCAGTGGGATGCTCAAAGGAGGCTGTCAGGCTGTGGGAAGCCCATGCTGGAGCAGGCTCCTGGCAGGACTTGTGACCCCATGGGGACCCATGCTGGGGCAGTCTGTTCCTGAAGGATTGCACCCTGTGGAAGGGACCCACACTGGAGCAGCGTATGATGTGCTGCCTGTGGGAAGGACTCATCCTGGAGAAGTTCATGAAGGACTGTCTCCTGTGGGAGGGACCCACTGGGGCGGACCCTGCTGTGGCAGGGGCAGAGGGTGAGGAGTCCTCCCCCTGAGGAGCAAGGAACAGCAGAGACAAATTGTGATGAACTGACCACAGTCCCCATTCCTCAACCCCCCGTGATGCTGGATGGAAGCAGGTACAGAATTCGGGAGCTAAGCTGAGCTCAGGAGGAAGGCAGGATGACAGGAAAGAGTTTTAAGATTTTTTCCTATTTCCTCATTACCCTCTTCTGATTGGTATAAAATTCAATTAATTTTCCTTAAGTAGAGTCTGGTTTGTCTGTGATGGTAATTGATGACCTCTCCCCATCCTTAACGTAGGAACCTTCTGTTGTATTTCCTCTCCCTTGCCCAGCTGAGGATGGGAGCAATACGACAGCTTTGGTGGGCACCTGGCAGCCAGCCGGTATGAACCTACCACACTGGTTTTCCTGTTTTTTTCCATTTCTCTTTGCATCCTGTCCAGAATCACTCTGTTTTTCTTCTTGGTTTTGCTCTTTGACCAGCTCCCAATACTCCTTCTTTACAAAGATCTCAGCACTAGCCGTCGCTTAAAGCTGGAACTGAGTTTGAATTTTTTTTTTGGATATTTAAAGTGCTGCTGGTTTGGAAAGTGCCCCCCTTACCCAGAGAAAAATTTGGACTTTTTAGTGGAAAACCAAGAAGTATTCAGTGTTTGGCAACAAAGGGATTAGTCATGTTTCAAAACTACAGGCCACTCCTTAATTCTCACCAAAAATGTTAAATTTTTTTTTGTCTGAAAATGTTTAGTTGCCATAAACAGAGGGCTGGGTGTTTTTTGGCCTTTCCACAAAATGTTGAAAATTTTCATGGAAAGCAGCTGTTGTTGGTAAAAAAAAAAAAAAAGTTTAGAGTAATCATAAAAAAGTACTCTTTTTACTGTTCAGTAGAGAAGTTTGGATGGAAAATTTTGACCAGCCTTACTTTAAGACCTTTTATGGTGCTGTGTTGTGAAAGAATTAGACAGGCGCTCAATCTGGCTGCTCCACGTATTTCTGTTTCTACCTCATTATGACAGTGTCTTCGCTGCCCTCAGGCCTGTAAACCTTTCTCTTTTGGTATTTATAGTATTTATTCACTTGCTTTAAAATGTTTTGCTTGCTTCTACTTTAATTTTACCAACTGGGCATCTTGTTGCTGATCTGCCTGATTTCCTCCTGGCTGCCTGACACTGCTATGACAGATTGCTCTCAAGGGTTGCTCTAGTCATGGGGCATGAGGTCTTTAGGGCACTTCAACCTTGCAGACCTTTATGGCTCTTTTGGTGTGCCTCAATGGCACAAGGCTCCCTTGCATCTTTGCAGCATCTTTATCCTGGGGCTCGGCAGCACACTCAGACTTCTGTCCCCCTTGCTGTTTCAATGCCGAGGAACTGCCACTTTATATCAGAATTTGTTATTGCTCAGTCATTGAGGGAGATCCTACCTGGTGTTATTGCATTATTGCTCATCTTCATGGTGTTCAAGTTGTCTGATATTCTGATGATCTCAGCCTCCTGCACCATCTTGTGTCACCTATCCTGCCCTGGGACTGCACCCTAAGAGGCACTGCGCCTCCTGGGGGCTCCTGCTCCCAGAACAGCACTAACTAGGCCCCTAATTATGGCAAACTGCCCAGGCTAATTCCAGATCATGATGGCTGCCAGCATCCCACAGGGAATAGCACTGTGGGGATGCAGGACCATGACTGTTGCAGGAACTTCAGAAAGACAGAGACACTTTTGAATTCCTCCACAAACAGCCAGTAACTGTGGTGTGTAGAAAGTGTGCATGGAGTTTTGTGGGTGTCAAAATCATAAGGTAATGTTTTTTCCTTTAATGTGCTGCAGGTCTCCAGGGAAATGCCAAGTCAGCTTGGCTGATTAGTATCATTACCCCCAAGTGTGTTCACCAAAACCAAGACAAATTAGCTCTCCAGACACTGTGTGAATGCAAACTTATCTGCTTTTATTTTGCTTCCTCTAACTCCCATCTGATCTCACTCAGTAGCACCTTCAGGCAGTGAACACGTGAAGAAGTCTGCCATCAGTCCCAAGCTCAGGAGCAGGGGATGCAAGGTAAAGGTGATTTGCTGCAATTTGCAAGGTCCTGATGGACAAAAGCCGATGCCCACAATGTGCTGTGGTGGCAGGTCTGAGTCTCCACCGCCAATCAGCTGAGGCAGCTCTAATTCTGATTCTCATTCTCAGAAACAAGTGTAAAACCTAATCAAGTCAGGCTACCTATGCCCTATGCTCCATCCATACTTCTGAGGCAATGAGGAAAGTGTCACTTTTCTCCCCAGGCAGTCAAATCCCTGAGCCCAGTGTTGTTGGCAGGGCAATCAACCTACATGGAGCATTGATTCAGACAGAAGGGGCCATTTCCTGCATGAAACTAGACACGTATATGTTGTGTGGGCTCTGCCTCTCTCTCCAGCCTTGCCAGAATCCTGGTGTGCAGGCTTGGTCAACAACTGGACTAAGCAGTGACCCAAAATATTCTGCAGGCAGTTACATTGTGTTCATTGTGGTGCTTGGTTCCATTGTGCCCCCTGGAGCACCCAATGCTGCAGGACAGTATGAATTTTGCAGAGGTGATGGTAATATTTGAAATAAGTGTGACCAGATCGTGAGAGTTCTCTAATAACCAGGGACATGCTCTTAGCCTGTGCTTGTACTGGGGAAAAGATACTTTTGGCATCTTTTTCTAAATATTCTTTTTGAAACAGGCAGAGAAGCAGAGTTTGATCACAGTGACACTGGTGCAAGTCCAAAGTACCAGCTGTGAGTGACTGAATTATGTTAGATTCACTGCAGGGTAATGAGCTCAGACCCTGGTCTGCAGTGATCACTCTGGTCTGCAGTAGGCTTATGTAATTCCTGTTTGAAAATGGCAGGCGCTGTAGCTGTAAATGCTGGCCATGATTCCTAGTTTGTTTTACAGGAGATGCAGTTGTCTGTGGAATCTCTATGAGTATAAAAGTACAAACCCACCTGATTTCTGTCTCATTTCAGGGGCCATGGTGCATCACAGGTGGTGAATTTCAGGTGATTTGCCAGGGTAGCCACAGCAGTGTCCTGCTGGAGGCTCTGGCTCTCCTGCGCACAGCATGGGGAGCCGGCTGCCTTCCAAAGCATGGCAAAAAATTGACACCATTTCATGCTGCAATGCTGCAGAAAAACACCTGATTAATAAAAGTTCAATTCCTTATTTTTTTTTTCCTGCCTTGCAGTCATCTCTACACCAAAAATTCTCATCAGACTGTTTTCCAGACATCACACACTTATTTAGTCATGTTTGATTCATGTGATAGGTGGGTTTGATATCTTTGGGTGAGGAAAAAAATAGCTGTTCAATGAAAGCATGCAAGAGACCAGAGCTCATGAAGACTGCTAAAATGTCAGTAACAGAGCAGTATAACCTTATGATACTTAGAGAAATCTTCTTTAAAGGAAATATAAGCAGTCCTTCAAAAAAGCAAACTGACCATGGCTGAAAACAAACCCGTGAAGAGATACACCTACCACACTGGGATGTACTTATCTGAGAGAGGCAGGAGCAGATAGCACGCAGAATGGTAGAGGCTGGAGAGACGTTGATTATAGATCCAAAGTAATTTTTAATTTAACTTTGGTAATAGATTCTCCTATGCTGACATTTTTCATCATTTCCTTCTCTGTGCTTCCTAATTAGAGATTTTACATTCTGTTGCAATTAAAAAGAAATAAACCCTTGAAAAGATTATTTGAAAAAAAGGAAGGGAGTTGTTTGGGAGAAATGCATGATTTTAGTCATAGTTTGTGTTCCGAAAAAATCCGCCAGCAATTTTGCCTTCTGGCTGTGGATTTCCCCTTCCTATCTATTATAGGATCCCCCAATAAATCTCTACTTTCAAGGTAAAAAGCCATTCTATATTTTAGGTGGGCTTGCTTTAAGCAAAAGATGCAGGCCTAGATTCAAGTCATCCCCACGTCTGGCTTCTGCCACACCCTCCCACCTTGTTTCAAAAATAGTTAACAGCAAAATACATAAGTTTAGCTGAGACAGCAAGGGCTCAGCATCTGAGCCTGGCTTTGGTGTCCTGTTGGGGCTAACGATAGAAGGTATTCAGAGCTCTCAGTTGTGGTTTGGGGCTGTGGCAGGCACATACCGCACTCCTTATGCCTGTTTGATGGCTGAAAAATTATTACTACCTAGAAGGTCAAAGACTCAGCTTTAAAAAATAAACAAAGAAGTGGAAAGTGGTGTTTCTGCAGCATACGGGTGTGCTGGGTAGACACAGGAAGGGTTTCGTGAGCACTAAATGCTGTGTGCTGCTTGCCGTCAGTGCACACCCTGGCCATGTGGGAACACAGGCACAGACAGCATCCAGTGGCAGGATGCCATTGCCTCTTTGCTGGGATAACACAAGTGGCAGATAGGTTTGGGAGGCGGATTTAGCATGGCCCCTGCCAAGCTGAGCTGAGGTCTCTGCTTGGAGTGGTTATGTCCGGGAACGGGAAATCGAGAGAAACATTTGCAGGGCAAATCCTTTAAGAACACATGAGGCTGCACCTGGGGAAAGTCCTATGATGAGGACTTGAAATTGGAATATTGACATATAGACAAATAACAAAAAACTAATAACCTTTCATTTCTTTTCCCCTTCTGAAATAAATTATCATGAAATTTGCATTCAGTAGTTCAGGTACCGAGAGAACTTTTTCAAAATGGGATTTAAGCTCCCAGATAAATCTGGTAGGACATTACCCTCCTGAAGTATGCAAGATAGTCTTTGGCATGCTTCTTGCTGTTTAACACAGCCATTAAATGTGGTTTATCTGTGAAAGGGGAGAGGGAGATTAATGAGACTAGCAGAAATGATGAATTAACTGACCATTATTAGGTGCACTTGCAGAGTGAGCAAGTGAAAACAAGAAATATTAAAACTGAATCTCTGGGGAGCATAGAAATGACATGGCTCTAGACAAGGGGCTACAATAGGCTCTTTTCATGGGAATAGAAAATAGATTTTTATAGGACCTCTGGGAGTGCTGTAGGACTCATGGCTTTAGGATACCTGTGGTACTATCTTGTGACCCTACAGTCAAACATTGCACTCTGTTAAGACATCTCTCTGAGGCCTATCAGGCATGATATTTTGGCAAGATGCTTAGCATGTTCTTTTCAAATGTATACTCAGCTTTTTCCAAAGTTTCTTGGGATTTCTTAGTAACTCATGTTGACAGAGAATCAGAGCCTTTGAACACACTTGAAAAATACTGAAGAACATACTATTGGCCTGAAGAAAGTTAACTTTGTTAAACAAATTTAATTTGAATGAAATAGACTTTCGAGGATGTGCAATTTTGTGAAACCAGTGCATATCTTGTGAACATGCATAGGTGAACACCAGAATCTTCCTAAAATGTGAGGAAGAGGCCAAAGTGCTCAGGTACAAGGAGCAGAGGAGCTGTGGGGGGGTAGGACAGTCTGCCTCCACTAAGCCCTTGTTTCCTACCTGATTTTGTACACAAGGTTAAATTGCCATTAAATCCCCTGGAGCATTGGCACCTAGGAGTGGACTGCGTCAAGACATAACCGGGTGTTTTCTGTATTCAGTGCTGTGGTGCTGCCCATACCCCACTGGTTGTGCTGCTGCTTCCTCTCTGGTTTGAATGAGTTAGGCTTCAACAGTCTGTGATCAGATCCATTCCCAACACTGGGCTACTTAATTGTGGGCATGATTATTTGTGTTATGAAAACTGCTATGGCACCATGTTGCAGTCTTTTTGCCAGAGATCCCATGGTGAGGTCAGCTGAGTGACACTTCTTTTTGGTGGGGAGGGTTGGGGAAAGCTAATAATTATGTCAAATGTGCTCAAGTCAGAAAAACCCCTTTAAATGTAAAAGAAGAAAAGAATTTTTTTTGAAACACACTTGTGCCATGAACATTTTCAAAACAAGACTTTTTACTGAATTGGAACACAGGGAAAAGACTTTTGTTTCCAAAAGTAAAAGAAATATTTCACACTGAGTCAAATGTAGTGGTTTGGGCTGAACCAAAAGGAAATTTGTCAATTCAGCTTATATTAATGTTTTTCCCCCAGCTAGACTGTGATCGTCCTGCTCTGCCTGGACCAGGGTGGCCCAGCAAGGACTTGTCTGCCTGAGCCCATTGTGAGGGCTCTGATGATGCCTTCAGAGCTGGCGCAGGTACCACTATGGTATCCCTAACCCAAGCTGCCTTTAACAGCCAAAGTAAAAACTGCTGAACGTCCAGAAAATTATTACAGCTGCTTATGTCAGCCAGTTCTTAGAGGCAGTGGTGCAGAAATCCCTTCTCTCTGGGGCCATCCTCAACCTCCCACCCTGGTGATATCTTTACCCCCTACTCCCTGAGAAGTTCCCCTGAAGCTGACAAGTCTTCAGTTAGCTCTGGACACACTGGGCCAGGGGAAAACAGCGTTGGGACATGGCAGAGGGGCTGGGAGGCTTTGTCCTTCAGAGAGCAGACAGAAGAGCAAAAGGTAGCACAAAAATGTGGCTTGATCCCCAGCAGAGTGGACTGGTTGTGGGACTGGATGTGGTGTGCCCTCTGGGGAAGAGAGGAAGGACTTTGTGCATCAGTGTTTACATGTCATATCAGTGAAATAAACTTGCAGTCCTTGGGGAAAAAAGGAAGAGCATGATTCTGCGTGGGGAATGTGTGGTAGCAAATCACGCTGGGGCAGACTAAAGGTCTGTCTAGTCTGGTAACAAGTTTTTGGCGGTGGTCAACAGTGGCTGAATGCCTATTATGAGGGTCCAAGTGTACATGCCACTTCCACAGAAGGTTTCCCAGCATCCAACCATTCACAGACCAGGGGCTACCTGAGCCGGAAGTTCTGTGTGAATCCACCTTCAGTGGATTCTTGCTTGTCCAATCTCCCCTTGAGCCCACGTACAGTCTTGGCATTCCATAGTTAAAGTGCACACTGTGCAAAACCACCCTCTTTCATAGGATTTGATCCAAGTACCAGCTGCGAGCTCCACAGTGTGTGCTGGGAAAGGCAGTGAATGGGCATGTTCTACTTAAGCTTTCCATGCTTCTCATGATTACTTGATTTTTGACCACAAGAATCCCTTTTCTTTACTTCCAGGTCATCTGTTTTCCAGGTGGAAGCATTCTGGGGCATTCAGCTGTTCCTTGTGTGTAAACAACTCTGTACCTCTGACCCTTCTCTGCTGCTTTCCTCTGACCCTGCTCAAGTTTGCACTGTATCTTTTTTAAGTTGTGTGGGTGGAAGAACAACCAGGACTGTACAAAGTGTTCACTATGCAAGCCCATCCTGGCTTTGCATAGTGGGAAAAGCTGCAGAGCTAGCCTTTGGCTCAGCCACACCAGTCTGAATGGTACTGCAGTCAGAGACAGGCTGCTGTGGTGGGAACAGACCATCCTGGAAAGGGCAAAGTGCTTCCCAACAGTGTGGGAGCCCTGTGCCCACTACCCTGGCAGAGAGAGCTCCTGCAGACTTGTCCTGGAGGAGTAAGAGGAGGAGAGGACATTCATGAGGCATTTGTTACTTCTCTTCTGAAAAAGCTGAAAACCCTCTGGCCTGTGAGCTGTGATACTCAACTCTCCATCAACAGCCAGGTTCTCTGTGAAGGAGCAAAGGAGACAGGACACAGAACAGACTGCTTGCCAATGGGCATAACCTGGAACAAGGCTGAATTGATAAAAGCAGCAGATTTAGGAAGGGAAAAGACCTTAGAGATGTCTGGATGCAATAGAGAGTGCTTATAAACTAAGTGAACTTCTAGGCTTTGGTGTTGGACCCTAAGAAATGGAGTAAAACAAAACCAAAACAAAACAAAAGGATGCAAACTGGGTCCCCGTGGCCAAGGACTTTAGTGCCATAACTGTCAGACCAGTGCAGTCACAGTGGTCCACATTCTGTGTACAAACAGCACTGAAGACAGCCCCTGGAAACCTGTCTTGTTCGAGATGTCCGTGCTGTAAGCTGCAATTTCTCTGATGTCTGCTAAGGGAACAGAATTGCTTTTTAACCTTATTTATTTAACCTTATTTATTCTCCCCAGCATGTGAAAAACACATGTTAAAGAGCTGAAAATCACTCATCCAATGAAGGCAGAGTCTTGGTAGTCACCTCTAAATAAAGGCTGTTAGAGGCGATCTCGTTTTAAAATGAGAAAAGTTTTTGAAGAATGGACACTAAATATTTACTCCAAGGTTCAGAGACCTCAGGACGCTGGGTCTTGGCTGTTCTGTTCCAGCTGAGTCATCTTTGACTTCAATAAAGCCACCCCAATATAATCTACCAAGGGCATGGTCCCCCATGTCATTCACACTGCATTTGCTCCATAGGGATATGGTTTGCCAAAGGCTTTAGCTCTCTGTTCGTGGCTCGGTTTACCAAAAGCAGAGCCAAAACAGGCAGTTTTAAGGGTGGGGCCACATGCTGAAATTTCAGTTCTTACAATTTCTGTTTCAGATTAAAAAGAGATTTGTTTCTGCTTTCCAGTGTGTTGTTTTGCAGCTGGCAGGTAGCTCTTATTTACTTGAAGATGTTTTTTACATCTTCTGTTTGAGTGCTTGGAATAGAGCAGGCTGTGTGAAGAAGTGGGAAGAGTTAATCCAAGTAGGAGCGGTTTTGACTGCAGCTGTGTGAAAAATGGGCCAGAAAGAGTTTTATACATTTATCTTTGTTTCAACAAAGCCTATTTCTTTTTCATACTTCAAGTACATGAGAGGGGGTAGTCAACCTGAAATGGTTTATTTAATCCAAAATAGAACATCTTGGTTTTGGCCCGCTTAGTTCTAATAAAAGAAATAAATAAAACCAGTCAGTCTCTAACTGAAAACATCTTCTAAACACCAATTTAAGAAGATTTCAGTTTGAAAATGAGAATGAATACATCTAGGCTAATAAAAATTATTATTTCAGGTCAAATAAATCTTGTTTAGAAATAAGAAAAATCTGTTGGGGTGGGGGGGAGAGAGAGAAGTCCACTTTCTAGTGCTTGCATTTAGGTCAATGGCAAGGCTTGCTGAGCAGGACTCTTTCCCATGTAGAAGATCCAGGGGTGCACTCAGTGAGACAATTTCCCACGTCACCTTTACCTCAGACAAATTTTGTGCTCTTGAGGAGTTGGGGTCTTTCAACCCACCTTTGATGCTCCCTGACACTTGACCTGGCCCATTTGAGGATTCCTTTGGGACAGCACACCACTGCAGTGGCAAAGAGGCCACCTGGGGTCCTGGGGATCTCTTCTTGAGTCCTTGGTTTGGAGACCTGCTGGGTTTGGCTGCGTGGTGGCTGAGAAGGGCCACAGACCCTGTGCATGCTCAGCTGCCATGAGAAGCCACATCAGCCTGGTGCAGGCTGGGCTCCAAGGCTTGGGCAGCTGATCTGCCTTAGACAATTACTGCAGCCTTGAAGCCAGGAGAAATCTTGATTGAATCTAACTCCTAAAGAGTAACTCACTGAAACCTCCTTGAGTTACTTGCACACATTTTTCTAATAAATGAGCCATGCAAATTCTTAACCCTGTTATTGCTTCTTAAGAGGAACATGTTAATAGTTTATCTTTAGTAGTACACTGATTGAAAGTTTATCTCTGGGGCATTAAAGTTTATAATGATCAATTTAAAACCAAACAGATAATAAAAGTAGACCAAATATCGCAGGTGAGACTGTGAATAACGCACCAATAAACTTTCTGATTAAACACCTGGAGTGGGTGAACAAGCATTTTACTGCAGGAGCCTTGAGGAGACCTACAGGTGTCCCTGTGCATACAGGCAGGTTTCTGTCAAGAATCAGATCCATTCTGTGGGAGCTCACAGCAGGCTGTTGGCTGTGCTGATATCTTGGGTGCTACAGCAGCTCTGCTGGGTGCCTTGGACCCTGTGGTCCAAACCTCAGGGACCAGCCCAATTAATAGTTCTGGAATAAATAAACTAGATCTTTTAAACTTGTTTCCTTTTGAACAATGATCTGCAGCAGTCTTGTCTCTCTAGCTCGGAGGAGAAATTTTATTAGCATCAGAACTCACATGTAACATGAAAAATCCACATTTTTCAGTTGTTTCTACAATAAAAGCAGTAATGCAAACCCATTTCCAGGGCTACATATTGACCATGGGACCAGCCAGTGTCCTGGTGGACAGTGCAAACAAAAGACTGTCTGAGAGCCTGGGCATTCCTGGCAGGAAGCAGGGAGGTAAATAGGATGCTCATTTGCCATTCATGGGAGATGCAAACTGCCACCAACAGTTGATCCCTTTGCTGTCCTCTTATGGTGCCACTCAGCAAGTTTTTTTGCTCACTTTATCCCCCTTTTCTTCCATCTGTTGTAATCTACCATCTATTAAAGCCCTCTCCTGCTTCTCTTTCCCCCCTGTCTGTGCACTGGGTGGCTGTCCCTCTTCCCATGTGCAGGTGGGTGGGAAAGGACTGCTGCTGCCCACTCTGGCTGCAGGGAGGGATCCTCTGCCCAGCACCAGGAAGGTGGAGCAGAAGACGAGCACAGGCACTGTGGTTGCCACAGGAGGGTTTCCACAGTAGCTGGGGTGGGGGGATGACTGTCAAGCAGCTGTTTTACAGATCCCAGATGCCTGTAGAACTGCTGTGTGTCTATAGGTGGGCATGAAGCACAGGGAGTCCTGGACTCATGATTCCCTTCTTCAGCTCCCTCACCACTTATCTTCTGCCCTCCCAGTTTAGGAGACCCTGGCTTAGGATTTCCCTCCGTTAAAAAAAAAAAAAAAAA
>VZTI01003747.1:24845-59187 GCA_013397865.1 Struthidea cinerea
AGGTGTGCTCTTGGCCGAGTGCCAAAAGCACCCAGCGCTGTAACCTTTGCTTTATTTCCTTTGTCCTTTATTGTCCTTTATTAAACTGCTCAATTTTAACAAGAGAGTGAACTTCGTTTTTCACAATAGAGAAATACTCGTCCGATTGTCTCCATTTGATAGATTTATGCTGCTACCAAATGAACCCAAATCTTAGTTTGGTGTTTAGGTGCTTCTAAATAATTCACGGAGTTGCAACTTGGTATCTTTCTCCTTTGTCTGACTGTACAGTGAACTCTCTAAGTCAGCAAAGTGGTTTTTTCAGCCTGACACCCTTCGTGGTCTTTTGGGCAGGGCAGAAAAACAGACACTTTTGAGGGAAAATGTTGAAAGCTACAGCTGTGTACATATACATCTGTTCTTGAATGTTTTGGAAACCTTCTGTAAATTGCTTTATAAATCGTTCAAATGGTCACTGAATGGGAAACTCCAAGAACAAGTGATTCAGCCACAAGCTAACAATGAAGGATAATGAACTGCCACTTAGCTTGAGCGACTAACGTTGCCATCCAAACTGTCCATTCTTAGAATGTTTGGCTGAATTGCTTCCCCAGGATTTCTTTTGGTGATTTGAATCTCTTGTCAGCTGAATAATTTTTGCTTCCTGTAGCATTTCAGATAAATGAGATTGTACTGAGAGAAAAAAAGAGCTAACACCATTCCAGTGGAGAATTTTTTGGCTCCGTAACTTGTCTTTTCTCACTTCAGAAACTCTCCAAGTAACAGAACATATAACATAGCCTTTTAATGTGCACATCGTTTCTAGCCTTCCTTCTAATGGGGATGCTGTAAATTGAACTAACTGTTTGGTCATGTTTTAATAATTAACACTTTAACACAAAAGAGTCTTTTTGGTATCCTGTCATTTGTTGAAGTTTCATAGGTGATTTAAAAAGTCTGTTTTGTCAATCTGCTCTGTAGTTACAAGGAAGGAGATTCTAAATTAAACCTAACGGAGCTTTTTAATTTTTTTAAAGGGCCTCAGACCAGACGTAATTTGTGCCTGTGGTGTGATACGTGAGATTTTACTGTCTCTGTAGTAATGGCTCTGCTGCAGTTGCAGTTCCTGTTGCAGCTGGAGGCAAAGCTTCGCCTTAGGTTACATTCCTGGTGCTGGAGGCACAAGCCCTGCTGCTGGAGGGATGTCTGCCTGGGGTTTGGCCAGTGACCACCCCCCGCTCTTCCCCCCCCCGAAATTTAATGGGAAACAGGTTGCTTTTCCAGATGTTTGGGTCTGAGGAGTAGGTTCATCAAGGTGTGACCTGATCCACTGGCTAGAAATTGCATTTCCCATGATATATTCAGGACATATTGAACAGACAGGTACCAGTGCAAACCTTGGGGTGCTTGCCTAGTGCTTTCTTGCAGAAGGTGTGATTTTGGATAGCAAAGAGATTCATACTCTGAAATGGCTGAACAGGTCTAAAGATACACTCACATCACTGCATGTCAGACACACACCTGACATACCTGGAATTAAGAGGTTATTCTCCTTAGCTCCATATCCATAGTCATCTGAGGGAAATCAAGCTCAAGCACTTATTTGTACTCTGGAAAGAGAGAGAATACACAGCGTAAAGAGGGAGACCCCCTTCCCAACATAAACACCTGCCATGGGAGGTATGAATACACTCCTCTTGCTTCTGTGATTGAACAGAAGTGCTCTTTGCTCCCAGAGTGATCACGAGGCATAAAAAAATTATGTGGCATCTGCTACGGCTTTCCATTGCCAGCTTCTGTGTCCCTTCCTTCTTCCTATGTTCTCACTCCAGAGCTACAAGAGATTCTTCGGGGTAGGCAGGTTCATGCTCCACAGTCAAATGCAATGCAAAGAGATACCTTGGCTAGTTTTGGACAGAGCACTGGGATACTGCAAGGGTGCCAGTGATGGGGAAATATGCCTGTGCAAGGCTCTGTGCTTCAGGTAAAGTGATGGTGGTAGCCGAGCCTGCCCTGAGAAGAGCCCAGGACTGTCACAGCAAAGTGCAGCTGGTGACCCAGAGGAAATAGGTGATTTCATAAAATGAAATCCTGTCTGGAGAGTGGCGTGCTGCTCACTGGTGTACTACCAGAGAAATAACAGTTCACAAAGACTTAATGCAGAAGAAAACTTATCATCAGGGACCACACCCACAAGATGAACCTAAATTGCCAAATAACCCCCTTTCCTTATGAAATAAATACACAACCACAAAGCTGCAATGAAATGGAAGAGCAATTTTGCCCAGAGAATATTGTTTCTAAAGGCACACAGGACAAAACTCAGAACCCACCACACCCAAAGGTCAGGACAACAGTGAGAAATAAATGCCAGAAAAATAATGCAATCTGGTAAAAAGAATCTCAACACTCACACACACACACATGCACACATTACTTCTCTCCTTCCTGCCCTTCCTCACTTCTATAGTTTCTCATTCTAAGCAGATTTCCAGATAGCTGCTTAGCTGTATGGAATTTGTGAAGAGAAATCCAGATCCTGGGCAGGTACAACACCTCTACTTGTTGAAACAAGTCTCAATCCCTTAGCAAGTAGCTTAGCATCCAGCATGTAGCCTGTATTCAGGGTACAGAGTGCTCTGAAGGAGCAGTGTAGACCCTCATGCTTTGTTCAGCTGGAACTCTAGCAGAATGGTCAGCTCTCATGTAGCACTTCTTGCTGTTCACCCATTCCCGCCAATGTCTTCCTCTTGCAATTACAGAATACACAGTTTAAATCCAGGTTTCATATTTTTTTCTAGCTAGCCAAGGATTTTCTTAATCCAAGATTATGTTACTGCTGGTTTTAGAATGCAAATAGACAGAATATACTTGATGCTTGGCATTTCTAGAGGTGTTCTCCATTGGCCTGATTCTGCACGTGTTCAAATGGACAATGAAATTCTTATCAGCTTTGGCAGCTTCAGCAATAAATTGTACTAGTAATCACTTTTTTTTTGTTCACAACTCTTTTCTTCTTTTCTCTTTTCTCTTTTCTTTTCTTTTCTTTTCTTTTCTTTTCTTTTCTTTTCTTTTCTTTTCTTTTCTTTTCTTTTCTTTTCCTCTTCCTCTTCCTCTTCCTCTTCCTCAAAGGTGACACCATTTTCCCTTCTCTCTCTACTTTTTCCTAGCCAGCTATGAGGCTAGAGTGGGTCAGTTGGTATACATGATATATACAGTTGATATACCATGATATATCAGTGCCCCATGCCATCACACCTATGCAATTGTCCCTTTACTATCACAGTATTAGTGCTTTTATGCTTTTTAATTAGGAAGTTCTTATAAAAGTAGAGCAGTTGTTTGGTTGTTTTTTTAGTATGAGCTTTGTCAAGAGGCTGAACTCTGTGTAAAGGTAGCCAACACAAACAGGCAGGGCTATTGGGTTATTTCACCAGGGGCCATGGATGGAGGAAGTTTGTAAGAAATGATGACACTGAGGTAACACAGCCAACATTCTTGCCTTAGGAAAGGAACCCCACTGAATGTGATGGGCAGAAGTCGGGCATCCCTCAGAAGGTGCTGACACATGGGCAAATGTGGTGGTGGTATATTGCTTATTGCTTAAATTGACATTTACCTGGAGCAACAAGGCACCGGAGATCTTCTGTTTGTGCTACACTGAACACAGCCTCCTCCAAAGTAAGTTTGTTTATGAGGAGAGGTCACCTGACTGACATCTCTCCTCAAAACCAAAACATTTTACCTTGGCCTCCATTCTAGCAAAGAGTGACATCTTCCAGAGTTACAGCACAGTTGTAGTAATGAATGAGGCTCCAAAGTCACAAATTCTGCTCCCTTCTGGTTAATGTCCCAGCACTGCAATCCCTGGGTAGCAAAAATCAGGAGTCAGGTCCTTCTCCCTTCCCAGCAACATGCTTGAGCCCAGTCAGGTCATGTTTTCAAACTTTTCTCTGCAAACAGGAGGGACGGAAACTTCTCCTGCAGGAATGAAAGTTGAGCTTTTTGTTCAGTGTCTTCATTCTAAGATGGGACTTGAATACCAGCTTTACAATTGTGAAACACTGGATGAATCAGGAGAGCTGGTAGCAACAGGGAGTGTTTTTATGCTTTTTTTTTTTTCAGGGATGGAGTCCGATTTATACCCCAGGACTGAATGCTTGCAGGTTTGAAATTTGGCCTCCCGCTTTTGAAATTCTTTCAACTCTGAAATCTATTTTGAAAATAAAAAAAATGTATGAAGTGCATCTAAATGGCACAGCACAAGGAACAGACTGTTAAAACCTGTCTGTGACTTTTTAGCATGACTCACTAAGTGTAGAAATGGGAAGTAGGTTTTCTTGAACAACTGTTGGATGGTCCCCTCTCTTACACCAAAACGTTACACTGGGTGGGAAAAAAAAAAGAAGAAAGACTTTGGATGCAGACAGCAATCTGGTTTGGGCTAGCAAGAAGTATAGCTGCCTTGTTTCCAGTATTTGATCAGGAGTGGCTAGAGCTAGTTCAGGTGTCTTTATGGGCAGAAAGAGAAAGGAAGGATGAGTGCAGGAAGGCTGAAATATGACACTTTCCTTTCCTTGGCTGGGCAGCCGGCAAACAACTGCTCCCTCAATATTCCTGTCTTTGACTCTTAAATGAAAAGGTGGTTGTATGGTTTCTTTTTCATGTAATTCTTTAAATAGAGAAAAGTGGGAGCAAGACTTCGTGCAAACCAGTGCACCTTAGGCTGAATGAATAATGTAAGAGAACGACTGCACCCGAAACATGTGGCAATGTTTACTTGTGTCACAGTAAATGATTCATGTGGAAAAGCTGCATTTGAACAAATGAGATTGATGAGAGTTTTACAGGCTATTTTTCTGTAATTTAAAACAGTGCCTATACTTGATGGATAGAAGGAAGATGAGACAAGCAGTGCTGTCAGCTTTTCTCATTCCTGATTCAGTCTTTGGCCATTCCCTGCTTCTGCTCCAGAAAGCCAAGGGTTCAGATGAAGAATGGAAGGAGAAGATTGAGGGAAGATCTTGATCTTGATCACAGTGACAGATTCAGAGATATCTGAGCTTACTCTTCCGAATTAAACCCGGATCTCTTGGTGACAGGAAAGCTGGATGATGGTGGGTACAGAGACTCCTGAGCTGGCTGAAAGTGTGCTAGGGGAGGAAGGGAAGCGCACAGATGCAACGTAGACGTGTTTGTTTGGGCCCAAACTAACAAGGTCACAGTGTTGACTCTTACTGTCCCCTGTGCAGTGTCCAGGTTACTGAGACAAGTTGCCTCTGGACCTCATCCTGTTAAAAAGGTAGGTGTTGTGCTGTGTCCAAGGGTCTCTACTAATGTGCCAATCTCTCTACTCCAGCTCTTCATATCCTCTAGATATATCTTTAAGGCTGCTTAAACCTGAAAGCTCAGTTTTCACACTTACTTAAAGCAAAAGATAGGTTACAGGTCAGGGTCTTTTATAGCTCAGGAGCAATTTCTAGGAGATAAAAGTGGCCGTTCTTTAAGCATCAGTTAATAATTTATAGGGGATATGGGAAATAACAGCAGTCAAAAAGGCAAGCAAGAAACTTATCATGGATATCTTCAACCAGAGAGCCATTTGGTGCTGATGCCCCGCAGACAAAAACAAATTTCCTTAGTGTTTCTATAAATAATAATAATGTTTTCTTTGCAAAACAGGAAATCCTGTATCCTGTACAAAGTAACCTGATAGTGGACTTAAGTCTGCTGGATGAGAAAGTGTTAGTTACAAACCCAAAAAAAGCACAGTTGCTGAGGTACCAGAGATCAAAGTCAATTTAGATTTATTTTATACAAATGAAATAGGGCATTGAGCAAATATCTGCCCATTTGGAACTTTAATAGGGACAGCTCTTCAAAGCTTAAAGCATCTGCTGGCATAACTGACTAAGCATATGCATTTTAAGTGGAAAGGCACTGAGAAAAATCAGGAATTGTTCAAGAATATTATGCTAGTTTTTCCAAAGCCCATGATTCCATCAACAAAAAAGGGTTATGTAGAACACCACCAGCAAAAAAACTTCCCTAGTAAAACAAAGAAAGAATGAAACATTAAAAATATATATAAAGAATAGAAAACAGGTCTGATCCCAATAGAGTTAAAAAAGATAAGCTGTTTTTTTGAGTCTGTAAAAAGCCAAAATAGTTTTCTGCCTGTTGATACCCATGATAAAATCCTGAATGCTGATAAAAAAAAGGGAGAAATGTGGATAAATATTTTGTCTGTACCCATCTGAAATGCTGGCTTTTGGGTTAGCAATGTTGTTAGCTGTAACCAAGAGAGATACGAACGATTTGCTAATGTTCAACACTTAGCTTATGCCAGGGACATGTAGATTTATTACCTGTGGAGATGATGATGATGACGATGATGATGAATTTCTAGCATAACTGTGCGAATGAGTGACTTTTGAAGTTTTGCTACACAGTTGCTGTCATTTTGTAGACGAACAAAAGGACTAGAGAACACTAAATGTTCACCAAAATGCTGTGGGTAAAATGCTCCAATTTGAAAAAATTGGTCACTGTTCATAAGGCCCATCAGCTGTGATTTCAGTTTCACTCCACTTTTCTGGTTTTGTTTTATTGGTCTGTGAGAAGTCGGCAGAGACATGAAAGGAGTTGATTGCAGCCCCTGGCTCTCATGGGTGACTTTAATCACCTGAATGGGCAACATGGCAGGGCACAGGCAATCCAACAATCTTCTGAAGACTGGCAAGAACTATTTCCTGACACTGCAGATCCAGAAGCCAATTAGGTTAGATGTGCTGTTGGTCCCGCTACTCATTAGCTAATAGGAGGAGATAAAGAAGACAGGTTTATATGGCTCACACAGGTGAACATTGATAGAATAATAGGCAGCAGACAGAAATTGCAATGAATGAAGTTCTGATGGGTATCAGGAAAGATTTTCCTCAGAAAGGTGGCAAAATACTGGCACAGGTTGTCCTGAGAGGTTTTGATGTCTCTGTTCCTGGAGGTGTTCAAAGCCTGTCTACTGAGAAAGCTTAACCCAGCTGGACCTGCTTTGAGCCGGTTGGGCTTGATGACCTTCAGCAATCTAAATTATTCCAAATCAATGGTTAAAATGATGGTTCTGTTTTTTAAACCTACAGAAATCTACAGAGAGATACAAACTGAATGAAGAATTAATTTTAAAATAAGATCTAATATTGCAGAGGAACAATGCTATTAACTGTGATTTCTTAAATCTGTAATATCCCTCTAGCATACTTACTATGTTCTCTCTGTAGTGAAGGTAATCAAACACAGGACTAAAATATTGGATGAGACAGCGAACACACTGCTGCTTGGAGTCTCTTAAAATCGGCAAATCCATCCCTAATGTTGCTGTTGGCAGAAAAATAAACCATAGAAACAAAGAATCATTTAGGTTGGAAAAGACATTTAAGATCATCAGGTATGACCATTAACATAACACCTCTAAGTCCACCACTAAACCTTGTCCCCAAGTGCCTCATCTACACATCTTTTCAATACCTCCAGGGATGGTGACTCTATCCCTTCTCTGAGGAGCCTGTGGCACTGTTTGACAACCCTTGAGGGGAATTTTTTTCCCAATATCCAACCTAAACCTTCACTTGTGCAATGTAAGGCCTTTTCCTCTTGTCCCATCCCTATTCACTTGAGAGAAGAGACTGACCCTGACCTGGCTCTACCCTCCTTTCAGGCACTTGTAGAGAGCAATAAGGTCCCCCCTGAACCTCCTTTTCTCCAGGCCGAACACCCCCAGCTCCCTCAGCCGCTCCTCATAGGAAATATGTTCCAGACCCTTCCCCAGCTCCATTGCCCTTCTCTGGACACACTCCAGCCAGCACCTCAGAGTTCTTCCTGAATTGAGGGGCCCAGAACTGGACACAGGATTCAAGCTGTGGCCTCATCAGTGATGAGCATAGAGGGACAATCCCTACCCTGGTCCTGCTGGCCACACCATTGCTGATACAGGCCAGGGTGCCATTGGCCTTCTTGTCCACCTGGGCACAGCTGGCTCATGTTCAGCTGCTGTCAACCCGGTCGTTTTCTGCTGGTCAGTTTTCCAGCCACTCTGCCCCCAGCCTGTAGCACTGCCTGGGGTTGTTGTGACCCAAGTGCAGGACCCAGCACTTGGCCTTGTTGAACCTCACCCAGCTGGCCTCAGCCCATTGATGAACAATCTGTTCTCGGTTGCAGCGGGTCTGCGCTCGGTACATCTGTATTTGGGATTCCTCTTTCATTCCTCCTGCTCACCCCCTGTTCTCATGACCATTGCAGGAATTAGACTATATAGCCCTCAAAATGCTGAACTTTGAAACCTCGCATATTTACCTATTTTGCTAAAAAATGCTGCAATGCAGCATGGTAATATGAGATGCTTTCAATCCCCCACAAACCATCTGAAGAGAAAGTAAGATGAATAAAAGATTCTTATTAAAAATATTAGTTATAGTCTTGGAGGTGTGGTTGCTTTCTTACTGCCCAGAGGGTCTATGCTTTTACACTACTGTGATGGGGCCATCATTTCTATACTTGGGGAGGGAAGTCAAGGTAACCTAGCTGACCTTAAATACAAGTTTATATGGCATTTGGGGCACCTGCATACTTGAATTAGTAACACAACATGTATGTTAAACTAATGCCTTTGGCTTCTAAGTGGCACATTAATATGGGGACATAATTACCTAGGAACACGGGAGAAAATTCAGGCATCCTGGAATCTTCATGAGATGTGACTCAAGGAATTTAAAGTCAAGCTCTGAGCGTGGTGACAGGTCTTCTGGTTTGAAGAGGCAAACATTTATGTCCTGCCAAAAATGCTTTCTGAGTAGATGGATGTCGTAAGTGTACTGTTAGCATACCAGATCTTGCTCTTATTGAAATTTCCTAGTTTCAACTTCAGATTCATAAAGCTACCCAGCAAACTAACCCAGAGCACTGAAGTTTTTCTGGACTTCTGGATTACTTGATGGTAGTTTATATGGTGGTTTTCTAGTCATAGCAGTCAGATAAATTTTTTGAACAAGGTGTATGTGTTGGGACACCATTTGAGTAAAAACACTCCCTTTGATTTAAAATAAAAAATAATTGTCTATCTCTTCTCAGGAAAAACAGGACTGTGGGCAGAAATCTTTAGCATATAGGGCAAAACCCGAGAGGTCAAGCCTGTCCTTGTTATGTATCAAATTATATTAGCTAATGAAACCTTCTGCAGTGAAGTTTTTCATACATTATGAAACTGAACAAGACTGAATTTGTGGTTTAGGTGCAAAGTGTCTGAGGCCCATTAAGCACATTGCAACCACTTCAGATAGTCAAAATCTTCTGGGTTTTGTTGATCAATCTGCCTTTGATTTAGATATAAAGGCTAAGCTGATTTGGAGTCATCTCTCCATTTCATAACAGCCCAGACATTAAGAGAATATTTGTGTCAGTATACGATCTGTTCAAATGCAGGGCTCTGAAAAAATTAGCTGAAATAGTTTCTGAGAAGACTTATTCCTTGTCTCTCAGATATCCAGTATTTTGGGCTTTTTATCCCCTTGTTCAAGAAAATAATCTTAACCACACAAGAATGCAAGACCTTATCTTTTTTCCTAAGGCCTGTATCTCGTATGCTTGCTATATTATACTGCCACAGTTTCTCAAGGACTAACATAATAGTTTCCAGCAGAGAAAAGCTAACTGTACTTAGCCAAAATATGGCATTTGGAAAAGTAAGCTGTACATAATTTCTCTGAATGAGACGAATGTGTTCAGAATGCCTTCTTAAGCTTCCTTGAAAATTATATGGACAACTCAGATCAATATGATTTAAAGTACAGTCAGGGGAGATGAGGAGGGTGTGTTGCCCTCCATGTCAATGACCAGCTGCAGACCATGGGGCTCTGCCTGGGGATGGATGAAGAGCCAACTCAGCGCTTATGGGCCAGGATTAAAAGGAGGGCAGAGGTCACATTGTAGTAGGGGTCTGCTATAGGCCACCTGACCAGGAAAACTGAGTGGATGTCCTCTATAGACAGATAGGAGCAGCCTCACTTTTACAAGTCCTGGTCTTTGTGGGGGAGTTCAGCCACCCCAATAACTATTGGAGGGACAACCCATCAGGCCATAAGCAATCCAGGAGGTTTCTGGAATGCATTGATAATAGCTTCTTTTCCAAGTGATAGAGGAGACAACAGGGAGAGGTGCTAGGCTGAATCCTTGTTCTTACCAACAAGAGGGGCTGATGGGGAGTGCGACATTAAAGGGCAGCCTTGGGTGCAGTGACCATGAAATGGTGGAGTTCAAGATCATTAAGGCAGCAAGGAAAGTGCACAGCATCACTACTCTGGACTTTGGGAGAGCAGACTTCGGCCTCTTTAGGGAACTACTTGAAGATTATCATGGAATCATCCCCTGAAGGGAATTGGGACCTAAGGAATCTGGTTGATATTCAAGGATCACCTCCTCCAAGGTCAGGAGTTATGCATCCCAACAAAGAACAAATCAGACAAAAACACCAGGAGGTCTGTGTGGATGAACAAGGAGCCCCTGGACAAACTCATACACAAAAAGAAAGCCTACAGAGAGTTAAAGGAAGGATATGTAGCTTGGGGGGAATACAGATAAATTGTCTGAGCAGGCAGAGATCATGTTAGGAAAACTAAAGCCCTGATAGAATTGGATAAAGTAAGAGAAACTGCCTGAACTTATACAAAGAAATAGACACTTTCCTGCATGACATCGTTGTCTCTAAATTGGAGCAACATAGATTTAATGGATGGACCACCCAGTGGATAAGGAGTTGGCTGGTTGGTCATATTCAAAGAATTGCAGTCAACATCTTGACATCCAAGCAGAGATCAGTGACGAGTGGCATTCTGCAGGGATTGGTATTAGGGAATGGCTTTAAACTGAAGGAGAGTAGGTTTAGATTAGATATCAGGAGGAAATTCTTCTCTATGAAGGTGGTGAGGCACTGGAACAGGTTGCCTGAGTAAGTGGTGGGTGCCCCATTCCTGTAAGTGTTCAAGGCCCTGAGAAACCTGGTCTAGAGGAAGGTGTCCTTGCTTATGGGAAAGGGGTTGGTAATAGATGATCTTTAAGGTCCCTTCCAATCCAAGCCATCCTATGATCCTCTGATTCTGTGATAAAGGTAAGGATTTGCATTTGCATGATCCAAAGTGGAAATACGAGCCATAGGTCATAAGCTGAAGGTCTTAACACATGAGATTTCTTTAGTTTGATAAAACAGATTGTGATGTTTTCAGAAGAACCTGGCAAAAGTGACATTGCATGAGTGTAGAACAGAAGATTATTCACCAACAAAAGAATGCAGAAATTTTGGTGATTGCATCTTTCTTGAGCTGATGATTTAATTCTGCATTTCACAACTATTGCTTAAAGTGTTAGTGAAGGAGTGGCATTTTTAGAACACTAATTCCTGGGTTTTTTCATTGAACTTTGTTGACAAATGTTTGCAATAAACTTTAGGAGCAATTTTACATGAAACCTTACACTGAAATGTCTTGGAAAAAAACCCCAAAGGACTGAGTTCTTACCTGCTTTCTCTCTTGCTCTTTTTCACTGCCTTCTTGTTCCTCTTCATGTTTAGATGTGTGGCCACTGGATGACTTTCAAAGGCTCCTGGGTTCAGACCTTTGGTTCAGACTCCCACTGATGATGGAGGGCTCAATGGAAGAATACCAGCAGCTTTGTCTTCTCACAGAGAGTGGGGTTCTGCAAATGGAAGGGGAACACGATTTTTCTGGAGTTTGTCAATAAACCTCTAGGTGAAACAAAAGAATTATGTTTGCACTTCAGGTCAGATCTGCTGAGAAATGCCTGCAAACACCAGTACATTGGAGAAATGTATTCAAGAACACTTCATCCTTGTGAAAATATTACCCTGTTACAACAGCCAAGGTCACTGAGACCCAGAGTGATCTTCTGGTCACAAAAGTTAAAAATGCCTGGCGGCTACTATAATTAAATTATGAGCTCTAGGAGAATAGGGAAAGCAGTTTTCCCACAAATATTTATTTGAATTTAAAAGTGACTTTAGACATGACTTTGCTCAGAAATCCTCTGTGTTCTGGTGTTTGGTTTTTTTTTTTTCTCCTTGAAAACATTCAGACACTGAAGCTGGATGTGAGTACCTAGGCCAGAGCTTTCAGCTTCAGCCCAAGTGAAGAACAAAAGCAACAATCTCAGGTCTGTGTCAAAAACAGTGGGCCTTTTGGATGTTGGCAACTATCCATTTGCATCTCATGAACAAAATCCAGGTGATTAGCTGGGTGAATCAACAGATAGATAGAACAAGAAATGTATTTTAAATTCCCGCCAGGGCATGTCTGTAGGCAAACCGTCAATATAAAAGGATATTAATGTTAGGATAAACTGCCTTGATAATCAATAGCTACTTATCTTCATCTTAATTGTTGTTTTAGGGGAAAACCTTTAAAATTCATATTGCCTGTCCATTTGGAAATGCTGTTTTGTGAGCTCTAATTTCTGCTTTTTGGATTTCGGGTAATTTTCATTTTTTCCCTGCTGAAATGCTGAACAAGCAAGTTCACAGGCAAGTACATGCAATATCCAAAAACCTACTATCTCAAGGCCTCAGCACAAAGTGGAAAAGACATCTTACACTACTCTTTTTTTGTGGTTCCGATTACATGAAGATGTACAACATCGCGTACCAGGAAAATCATGAGTTGGCCACAAAACATTGCACACTCATGTGTGAAACTGAAGTACAAGGGGTAGCAATATGATAGGTTTTGGACGGCATATAGGACAATGCTGTGCTTCCACACTAGGTGTTTAACAATTTTCTATCGTTGTTCACAATGCAGCTATATAAAAGTAAAAAAAAACCCCAGACCCAAATAAACCAACAATAAATGGCAAAAACCCTCCAGCTGTGTCTCATGTGGTATTTTAACACGTGCTATGTAAAGAATATTCAGCATCTTAAAGTAAATTTAACCTGCAGCTAGCTGAGGGATTAAACATGACTATTCTCAACTTGAATGACCCTTTCCCCTAAGTCAAGCTGCCCATTTAGTGCCCTTAATAAATACAGGGATAATATAAACCATGTGGCCGCAAATTGAAAACATGGGCTTTTGAACCACGTATTTTCTTTCTCATGTTGGAACTCCTCCCTGGAGATAGACTCAAGTCCCATGATCTTGTAAAAGACAAATCTGTGTATCTTTTTTATTAAGTGTTTCATGACATATATTTTTTCAACTCTGTTGCAGTGGATGCATCTGAAAGATGTATTCCGTTGACAGTACACAATACCTCAAAGGCTCTTGATTCATTTATCAACTCAAACTAATAAAAAGAGGATAATATTTCTATGAAAAAGAATGGGTTTTAAAAGCAGCTTGACAGCTTGGTAGAATACATCAATTAAGTGTAGAGAGAAATTGAAGGAAAAATGGGGATCTTACTTTCTTTGCTAGCATTAGAATTAATAAAAAATATTTAATCTGTCCTTCAACAGGAAAGAAATAGAGTTCATTCCCAGCTTGCATACCTTGTGGTTTGAGCTGAAGAATGTTACACTCTAGTCTATGTTCAACTACTGGTTTAAATTATAGCCTTTAGAAAATAATCTACCATTCACTTTAATTAATACCAACAATCACAGAGTCAGTTGGAAAAAAACCCACACAACACAAAATGCTAATGAAAAATTAAAAATGTTTCTGTCTATTTTTTTGTTCATTAAAAACATCAAAGAGTCTCATCTGTTGGCAGCTTTGGTACTCTGTAACCTTAGGCTTCTTTCATGTTGATCCAAGGAAGGTTCACAACCAGTTTTTTCTAGTTGGTGGCCCATGAGACACATCTGGCCCCATCATTTCATCTGTGGTCAGAAGAGACACAAAGTGCTCTGCTAGACTGTTTTACCACAAACTCTCTTTAGTACCTTATTCCCCTGAGACAAACCCTTGGGCCTGTCTTTCCTACCACTGTTTGGAGATTTTTCCCTGTGGAATAAGTAGTGGCTGAAGTTCCTCTCCAGCACTGGGAGAAGTCAGAGAAGTCAATTTTCAGGATTTGATCTCAGATCCTGTTGGGTGCCTTTTCTGGGCCTTTTCCTGTTTAAATTGGTGATGTCAAGGCAAGGGATCTTCTCCTACTGATGGAATATTCTTGTCCTCATCTGAAAGTTCCAGATGTCACTGAAAACAGGGTGGTAGTAAGCAAAAAAAGCAAAAGAAGATGTTTTCTTCTGCAGATCTTATGTGCGAGCACTTGAATGCAGCTGAAAGGTTCAACATGTCATAGCAGAGAACAAATGTGGCCTCTGAGGATTCAGTGGGCAGGTTTGTGAATATCCAACTGAGAGTGCGTGTTGTATTTGACTGCTAGGCTGGTGCCAGGGATCATTTGTATTAGTTAGAAACTTGTCTTCATATTGTCAGCTTGGAATCTGTATGAATCCCTTGGATCAACAATGCCTCTCTTCTACCAATGCTTTTCTGGAACAAACTGAGTAAAATTAGGGCACAGTATACGAAGTGCTTGTGGTAAACAATTTGGTTTTGGCTCATAAGGTAAAGAAATTGTGAAGACAATATTTTATGAGCTATATTCCACTTGAACAACAACATTCATTGCTACACTACCAGCAGCTCTATAAAGCTTCTCTGCAAAACACAACTCTGCAGCACAGTTTATTGAAATGTAGCCAATTTATGGTAATTGGCAGCACTGAGAAGATTCTTTTTGCAACTATTCTTCTATCTGCTAACCATACACTGAATATATTGTGACTGTACAGCCATGTCAGTACTGTGGCCTCTGTCCCATATCATTGAAAGAGTTGTTCGCAGCATATTTCTTGTATTTCTTTGCATCTTCTTTTTCCTGACAGTATAGGATGAGAAAGGAGAAGCCTGCATCTTCAGATCTTAAAAAGAGGTTGTGCGGGATCTGATACATCCAGTTTTCAGCTCTGTAATGCCTCAAGGCCCTGCAGAGTGGTGCGAGTAACAGTCTATTCACCCTCGGGAAGATAACAACTGGGGTGTCCAGTATTGCCTGTTTGGGTTACTGTGTAGTGCCACAAATTCAGTGAGAAATCTGTTATTAGTGTATACTCATCCTTCTCGATTTGCTTTTTGAGTTTTTAGAAGCTGGTGGGGTAGAGGTTGAGTGACTTACCTAAATAATCTGTTTTTTCACAAGGTTCAAAAATGATAACCGACAAATTTGCTTGACTAGCCAGGAACATAGTTAATACATTTCCCCCTTTTTTATTTCATGGTTTATTGTTTAAAATTTTATTATTGTACATTCATTGCAATAATTTTTGTGAACATTCTTTGCTTTGCGCATTGCCCTCTAGTCCCATTCACAATGACAGTGGATGGCATTTTTCCTCAAGAAGAAAAGTAAAAGAGGTAAATGCCTGAGGTGGCTCAGTCCTACAACCCCTTGTTTCATACTTTTATGTCTCTAGAAGAGTGGCCCCATGCAGTTGGCTGGCAAGTGGAACCTCTGCTCATGTGTCAGAATTACATCACCTCCATGGCATCGGGAAAACTTCGGAATATGATAACAAGGGACAGGAAGGTTGTCTTACCTATGTCTGAAGGGCTGCCAAATCAAAAAATCTCAATTCTGCATACTCTTAAGTTACATATATAATACAGATCATTCTAGCTCAGTCCTTTGCTGAATGGGGCCCTTTCTGAGCTTCTAAAATTGCAGGCTTTCTGTGGGTGCTTTCTCTTGGGCTTGTCTCTGCATTTATCCTTCTTTCACTTCAGTGCTGCTTATGTACCTGAGGAATACCCACTGTCAACAAATAAAAAGAGAGATGTTGATGGCTGCAGTTGATTGAGCATCATCTGCTAGTTACCGAAGTTTAAGTTACTATTTCTAGCAAATCCTCCAACTCTGAAATGGAGGTTTGTCTTGATTTAGTTTATTCCTTATGGTATCAAAAGGTGGTGACAGCTTTAAAAAGAAAAATAACATAGTGCTTCAGGGAGCAAAACCAGAGTACAGCATTTTTAATGGTTTTAATTATGTTACAGCACTGTTGGTCTTTTTCTTTAAGTATTCACTCCTCATATTTTTCTTTTGTTAGTAGCCAGTTGACAAGGGGAAACTCTTATTCCCTCTTCATAATATTATGTTCAGCTTTTTAAATTCCAGTTGGAAACATTTTGTTTATCGGAGCTATATGAAGAGCTGTTAAGTGGATCTTCATTAGCCTCAGCTTTTGAAAGACCCCTTTGGTTAAAGCAAAAGCACATCACTCCTCTTTTTCTATTCTCCCACATTGATTGTCCTGGTAGAAAGTTCTCACCTGTGTGCAGGGGAGAGAGATGACATCAGGATCCATGCAAGGAAATCCTGTGGAGTGAAACATTTCTGTTTATGAGCAGTGGTAACAACAAAACAGTTGAGCAAGAGCCAGAGCAGCCGTATATGCATGGTCTGCAGTGCTGCTCTCAGGGCTTACACAAGGCCTTCCAGTGCCAATGCCAGTGCAATAACCCTTCCACTCTGACCACGTTGGGACAGGTGGCACCTGCTGGCCTGGGACGCTGCCATAAATACAGGGCATGGAGAAGTGGTTTAGACAGGACCCTGTCTGGGATGGAGGGTCCACTTAGGTGAACGGGGTTGGTCCTTGGAAAGAGAGCAGTGGTGTAAAATCACGTCTTCAAGGGAACATTCTGAGCCTATATGAAACTTCCAGCCAGCTCCTGTTGGAACCGTCAAAAAATCTTCTGACTCTGCAGCCTTCAGAAACCCACCATGGGCTTCAGGCCCAAGGAAACCTTCAGTACAACTGACATCCTGCCAACGTATCTATGGTAGGGCATTGATAGGAGTAGGAACTTAGTGTTTTCACCTGGTTTTGGGTGAGATCAGCCTAGAACCAATAAAACCAAAGGATGAGGAGAATTAACTTGGCCTTTGCCAGGGAACTCTGTCATTTTCCCACCTCTAGCATGAAAAATTATTCTGTGGATGAAATTCTACCACGAAAGTGCCAAGTGCAAGTTATGCATCAGGATTTCTAGGCCAGGTCCTTAAATATGTTACCTATCTATCTCATCTTTATTCTATGCATTTACTGTAGTTGAATGCTTTAAAGGTAAAATAAATTAACAGTCAATTGCAGGAATAGGGAAAAAATTAAAATAAAAAACTTTCATCTTCACAGCTGGTAAATGTGTCCGTTTTTATACCTCTATTCCCTGAGACTGTTTTCTGCTTTGGAGCTCAACAGTCATACATGATTTTAAAATCTTCTTTAAGAAGTTTAATCCTCACAGTTGTAACAACATACAACAGATTCATACAAGGACGGTAAAATCAATGGGGTAGACTGCCAGGAAACTGGAGACATGCCATCACTGAAAGTTGTCATCATTGACTTGACAAATCTTAAGGGATTTTCTTGTTTCACTTGAACTTGCCCTAGTGCAAGGAAACAGACTGGATGATCTCTTGAGATCCACCCTATCCCTCCTCTCTGTGATCTTATCTTGGATTTCCTAGTGGCAGTGTAGCCTTTGTTATTATTTTCTGTCGTGCCAAGTAATGTAGCAAACTTTGTAAAATTAAGCTTCTATTTTAATAAGCAAACACCCTTATGGGAACCCAAAAGACAGCAAGAAGAGGTTTAAAAAACATAACCTACAAAGTAAGGTTGGGAGAATGGGGTTTGTTTTTCTGGAGGAGAAGAGACAAAGGGGGATGGGATACATTTTCCAGAATGCAAAGACTGCAACAAAGAGGCCAGTGATTAAAATGGTCCCCTGTAGCTGTCAGGAAAAGGTCAACAGGAATTTAGCTTAATTTGCAGCAAGGAATATTCGGGTTCCATGTTACAAAGCAAATTCCCAACTTTGAGAGTGATGAAACACAGACTGCTTAGGGAGGCTGTGGCTCTCCCCTCTGCTTGCCTCAAGAGCAGGTGAGAATAACATCTGTCAGGGGTCATACACTCCTTACTGCTGCAGCAGTGTGGTGGATCAGATGAAGCTGAGCCTCTTCCAGTCTTTTGTCTATGAAAAAACCAGGAGCCATGACTGAGATGTTACCACTGATGACTCAGTGTCACACAGAGTGTGTACCCCCCTGGAAGCCTGGTCCAACAGCTCCTCAAGTCAGCACCCACCACAATGCTTGGTGACACAATGTCTTCTGGTCTCCTGCCTGGGGGCCACCAGGAGTCCCTGAGATGCAGAATGCTGAGTCTGGCAGGGCATTTAGAGGGACCATGGTATATACTTCCTCTGTTCTCTCTCCTGAGGAGTGCGCCTGACCACTTTCAGGGATGGGATACTAAGCCAGACAGAGTTTTAATTCCACTGAGTATAACCACACCTTTTTCTTACCCTGTTTATGTTCAGGACCCTGAAGAAGAACCACAGAAGAGAAACACAAGAATTTTATCCTGTGGATGTCTGGGACAGGCTGGTTGCTCCCCATCTACTCCTTCCTGGCAGGTTTGTGATTCCCACCTCACCTGTCTTCGATGCTAAGGCAAAGAGATACAGCAGCATAGGCCACGGAGCCAGGTCCTGCTCAAATTGATGGGAAGTTCCTCCTGGCTTCTGCAGGAGAGTGAAAGCCATTGTGTACTGCCTTGGCCAGCTTTCTTTTTTCATTAAAATTGACTGGAAATGTAGCTGATGTACAGATAGCAGCATTTGGGAATCTAGGAGTTATTTCTTCTAACGATCACATCAGGGAAATACTTGTAACACTGAAAAGCTGAATCCCCATGTTCTCTGTTGTAATGAAAGCACCTTAAATAGATTTCCTAGTCGGGCACTACATTATTTACAACACTGAACTCCCTTCACGTATTCAAATCCCAATAAACGGTTCACGTTGGAAAATGGATTCCACTAAACACTTATCAGTAACAGTGATCTAGGAACCCAGCTTGATGCCAACCACCAATAAGTAGGTTTCAGGAGCAGCAGCACCCTGTACAGTGCTCACAGCATGCAAACATGTTGGTGCATATGGAGGAAGGCTGAATCAACATCGTGGGGGCTCAGTTGCTCAGGTGTCTGTAGCTCTCATGGTCTCCTTTTCCTCGGTATTACCCAGTTCATCTGCAGCTAAATTTCACCCGAAATTATGCACCAGCTTGTCCTGTTCAAGCCACAGCAGCATCAAGGCAGGACAAATAGCCCTATGAGGAGGTCACCCCAGGGGACAAATGTGCCTAACCCCTGCAAGCAGTTTCTGGCACCCAAATAAAGGGACTGAAACAGGGATTTGAGCAGGCAGCACCGCCTGAAAGGAACAAGGTCCAGGCAGGGGACCCGTGGGGTGAGAGAGGCATGGAGGAAACATTAGGTTGCATAATGTCTCTGTTGAGAGCACTGATGGTAGCACATCCACTACGGAGCCTGTATGGAGCTGATCTCAAAGCAGTCTTTGTTACAAGGGTTTTGCAAAACAGCTGTGTATTTTTAAAGTTTTCATTATTGCACCATTTTGCAAAGACTTCTTGCAAAACTTCCCTGTTCTCTAGAAAGAAGCTTGGCAGGCCAGAATGCTGAAATCCGTGATTCAGGTTTCAGCAGGTCCTGCAGCAGCTGACACAGAGTGTGGTGGCTAATGACTCTGAGCCATACCAGCTCTAAATGAAAACTAGGGCTAATTTTAAGCTAATTCTATGCTGAATGTTCCTATTGGTCTGACCACAGGGAGCTGTCTGCAGATCATTTTGTCTCTTTCTTTAATGTTTCTGTGTCTAATTTTAGAATAGAGCACACCCTGCTTTTCAAGTTCAAAATCTATTCTGAATTAATTTGCACACTAGGCAGTGAGAAGACCTCACTATGGCTAATGACTGATGATTCCAGTGTTTATAATCTGAAGGGTATTTCTTTTTTGCATTCCTTTGCACACTCTGACCTACCTCCTGCAATAACAATTTAGTAGTTCAGCTCAACTTCAAATGGGAAATGAAATCAGAAACCAAACAAGAATACTTTCTGCATTTTATCAAATGTGATTTGTGATATTTAACTTTCCTCAATTTCATATCTACACTACTGTAACCTTTTTAACTCTTTCCCCTCTCTCCTTCCCACACCACAGCTGCCAGCTCTGGTTCATTCCATCTCTAAAATTTTCCAAAATTGTAATGTCAAAACACAGATTTTAACCCATACAACAGCTTTCCAATCCTGGCAGTTATGGGGGACTCGGTTTTCAAAAGAGGCCAGTTTTGCTGTTGGGTCAAGAACAGACCCCTCACATGCTGTAATAGGAACTAATAGAAAAACAATAGCTACAAAAATAGCAAGAAGATTTGAGTCAGTTCTATCCCATGGCTACACCCTTGTGGCCCCTGGATATTTATCCTCTGTTCTGTTCCCTAGTTAAGCACTGAAGGCCTTAATGTGCCCACATAACTTCAGAGAGAGAGCAGGCCACCCCTGCCAAGATTTGTCCCTCTGATTTTACATGGATACTCTGGTACTCTTTGCTCAGTAAAGAGTGTCTCTGGATTGACAGGCTCTGCCTCTGCACACTGCACTGGGAAAGGAGATATTCCAGCCTGTTCTGACTCTTCTCAGTCCCTCCTGTGCACAATCAGGCAAAAGACCTGCCATTCCCCTGGAATTCATTCAAGCCACCCAATCAACAAAACTAGTTCACAAAGTCTTTGACTGAATTTACCCCCCCTGTTTTTAATAATACGGCAGGACATTATTAAAACCTGGCTCTGGACCCTTCCTGAGAGCTTATTCTGATTACCACTGGCACGGCTTTGGGAATTGGCTCAGAACTGCTCTGTGGGCTAGAAAGTTGTCATCAATCTTTCTCCTTTGACACTGTCCCTCTGAGGGGGGTGACAACAAGGTGCTCCATCCTGCTACAGCTGCTACTGTGTTTGTAGCCAAGCATCTGCACAGGCACCTCCTGCAGCACCTCAGGCCTTGGGCTATGAGCGTGCGGGTGGCAGGATGTGTACTGGTATTTCACAAAGTCAAAGCCTCTTTCCATGTCAAAGACATGCCTTGAAATGTGGAGAAACTCCTTTTTTCCCCATATGTCCAAGTTCCTTGTGGCTGACACCATCCCTGCCTCCCCCTTGGTCAGATGCTTTGAGGACCATCTCCCGCTCCGTCTCCTTCACCCCACAAATACCTTGTGAGCCTAGCAGCATGTGACCCTTGCCATGTGCTGTTTTCCAAGACTTTCCAGGGTCCTTATCAAACCATCCCTTGTTCTTTGTACCTGGACTTCTTCCAAGTGTTGCTTTACTGCCTTGCAGCTTTCGTGACAATATTTCCAGTGGTCTCCCACTGGGACACTGGCCTCTCCCATCTCATTCACACAGGAGTTTTCTAAAGTCTCAGTCTTTTTGGTTGGTTGATATTTCAATCTATAGTTTTTATTTTCCAAAGGCTGTGTGTTGTCATTGCAGCTCATCATTTTCTTTTGTTTTCTTATCAGGAGAAAGCAGTCTTTCACCCTAACTATTACCAGGTAAGGCTTTAGTCCCTTCGGGCTTCTCACAGACTGCGAGATATTTTTGTGTGCTCAATCTATATCTTTAAGGTTCTCTTTCTGAAGTTGCCTCTCCTCTAGATCCCCATGTGGCATTGTGAATGCTCATGCAAGAAGACATCCACCCTCTGCATCTATGACTTCCTTTTTGAGACTAGGAGAGGGGTGCCTTTTCCTGCTATCACTTTTCTTGTGCCACTTGGAAAGCGTGGTCATTTCATGCAAGTATGGGATTTGATCACACTCCTCAGTACCTGTGGGACTGTGGGACTTTTCATGACACCATGGGCAAGAGTCAAGGTTCATTTGAGCACGTATACAAGGAAAAAAACCCACCACCTGGTGGATTTACTACCTCTGATTTTCTTCTTTCCTTGTTACAAGCAGGTAGTTGCTACGAGAAGTTTTCTCACTGACACTGGTAGCTGCATTCACCCAATTTTTGTCCTGGGACTAGATTGGACCCTCACCCCGAGTCAGGATAAAATGACCAATTTTCTCATCTGTGTTCTCTCACTCATAAAGCCCTTCTACTTCAGCATTGCACTGTGTGCACAGCTCACATCAAGCTGCTGTGACCTCAAAGAAGTGGTTTCAAGGCAGATGAATTGTAACTTTGTCCTGAGACAGTCTAATGACAGCCTAGACCTGAAGCAGTGCTGACACAGCAGCCATGAGCAATAATTTTGCCCTGACAAAGTGCAAGTTTCTCAAATAAATTTTACCCAGATTTAGGTAACCAGACAGCGCAGGTATGGCAGCAGGGAACTGCTACCTGAATATTTCAGGTTCCTGGAGGGTTCTGCAGATTATGCTACCACTTCTTCTCCTCCTGCTATTATCTAAGCTATCTACAATGTAGATACCTGTGCTGGAGCCACCTCATCTAGGAAACCCCTGCTTTGGCTCAGCTTCAGCTTGTGAACCCTGAGTTAGGAATTAATTTGCTGCAGGTTATCAGGGCTTGTGTTGTACATTGTGGTTTCTATGCCCGTAAATCTCCATGGGAGCACTCCAGCATGACAACTTCCTTCTTCCTGTTGCATTCAGTTCCTCTTAAAATGCTCTTTTGCAATTGTCTTAATTCAGGAAGAAGAGGGCGTGTTCTCAGCAGAGAGCCATCTGTCAGGAACCTGTTTCAAAAGTCCTTCTAGGACTCAAACCTGGGAAGTAATAAGGCTTTTGAAAACATTGAAAGCATTTGAGCTCCCTGTCCTTGCACAGCCCCACCAACCAAAACACTTTGACTCTCCAAGGTGCAAGATATGCTAAAGGTGAATCCTTCCTCCACCCCAACCTAGCCAAACCTTCCTCTTAATCCTGCAGCCACTTGGAGCTGAGAATATAGAAGTTGTAGGGCTGTCTCTTCTAGCTCTCCATTTATACTGATGGAAGAGGAAGCATCTCCCTCCAGAGAGGCTGCCCAAGGAGGTGCCTGGGGAGCCCTCAGGAGGATGAAAGCAATGCATATCCAAACTACAGCTCTCTCCTCTCCTGCCTTTGTTCTGGCTGTGCTGACTGTGGGCACCGAGACGGTGGGCAGCTTGCCACTCTCCAGATGGACTTGCTGCCTCTATTTTTCTTCTTTTCTTTTTTCCTTTATTTCTCTTTTTTTAAAATTTTTTATTTTTATTTTTATTTTCCTTGCCACAGGCTAAATAGTGATCACATGGAAGTCAGCGGCAAAATTGTCATCTGTTTCTTGGGGACCCAGGTACAGCCTTGTGTAAATGAATTTGGATAAAGTGGCGAATAGGTTGTAGCAGAATACTCATACCACAGTAGATAGATGAAAACTTGAATCATCTCCCATAATTTTGGCTGCTGTAGCAGCTGAACTAACATTGAATTCTCTGAATGCTGACTGAATTATCTATGCTCTTAAGATTGTGCTGAAGCACCCAAATACATCTTTTCCCCTCAGAGTTTGTATGCAGCCCAATGTGTTAAGGTCAAGATGCACACTCCAGAGAGAAGCAGATGGTCTCCTGAGTGATGTGTTTTCACTCACTGAGCATGAATATGAAAAAGCCTTCTTATTTTCCAAGCATATGAGAGTCAGTAATGTAGAACAGTCTCAGGGAATCTTAATATGTGAATAAACATGTGTCGCAAGAGTTTATTTTGGTCTTTGTGCTCACTATGGATTCCTAAGACTAAATGATACCCGAATAGTATATATCATTGTTTTTATTAACTTGGTTCAAATGTCAGAGCCATGCCAAAATACTGTTTCAATTTGTGTATATTTATAATAATTCCAATCTTCATAATGAGCTAAACAAAAGCAATCCTGGAGTCAGTAAATGTTCACTTTGCAGAAGTATCTATATATTATAAATACCAAATATTCTGTATGAATGCACTTATGGTGTAGCAGAGCTGTATTGCTGAGTGAATGGGGTGAAGACAGTTGCTGGAAACTCTCTGTATACAAATTACGTTGAATTTTAGAGGCTGAGCCTGCTCTCTCTCTGCATTGTGCACTCTTTAGCAAAGAGCCTTAGGCAAAGGCACCAGCTAAGGACCATCCCCACCCTCCATGTCCCACAAGGCACAACACACCATATCCAAGCCTGTTCCCCTCTCTATACCTCCTTTGCCATCAGGCAGTTTGAAGGTCTGTGCCCTCCACGGCCATTCTTACCCCACCCCTCATCCATGCAGAAAGGGGGAAACAGTGGGACAAGTCACCCCATCACCTAACATGTTGGAACCCTGACAGATCATTGAGTCCTGACCACGGGCAGAGTCACCTGGGTGGTTTCTCTGAGTTCAGGCTGCATAGAGAGGCCAGTATCTGCTGCTTCTTCCCAAAATAGCTGTGTTAGAGTGGGCAGGGAGGAATGTCAAAATGTTTTTAATAACCAACACAGCATTTGGAGCATTTATTTCAAGTCTTCTTGAGCCAGTGGAAAGAGACCCGTGGATTTCAGGGAGATTTCTATGAGACTATAAAATTTATTATATATCTAAGAAGGGTACAAAGCAGAAAATTTAGGGAAAAGGCTCTTAAGCATTTTTTCCCCCTAATCCTTCACCTGTACCAGCTGTTGGAAAACATCTTGCCAAACATCCTCTCTCATCATGCTCACTACAGAAATTTCCTGAGCTTGTCCAGCCAACCAAAACATTAATTTCTACTAAGACACACACAACCCCCCCACCTTTCTCGCCAGCTCAAGTAACGTTAAACATTTTATTCAAACACAGAAAAACATGGAGATTGAGAGCTGAGACTGCTGCTTCTCTATGAGCTCTGTGTATTTTTAATGTTTCTGGCTAAAGATGTGAGGTAAGGAAGAAGTGGAAGTGAGAACAGTGAATTCCATGTTGAAAGAGTCATATGGAGGTTTTTAACAGCATTTTAAAGTGCACCTGAAAAATTTACAGTTGCATCCATTTTGTGTGTGGAAAATTGCATGGTTGTGCAACCTCTTTGTGTACAACAAAGAAGTAACTGCAAATGCCTGTGTAAAATGTCATCTCTCTGTTCATTCACCCACTTGCCAAATGCAAATAGCCATGCCTACAAGTTCTGCAAAGGGGCCGTGTAGGAGTCTGTGTTGAAAATACGCCCTTTCATGGTCTTTAGATGTTTCCTCTGTTTGTTCTATCTGCTTATTTCCCACCAACATCTAAGCCATGTAATGAGGGTAAAAGAAACCCTCTGACAGTCTGAGGCACCCCCATAATCAACAGTTCATTGGTTCTTAAGAGCATTAAGGCCCAGAAATGAATGCTTCAAGAAACTTTATCTGGGAGCTGACTGACTGATGGATGGAGCAAACCACAATGGTAGGCATTTAAAAACCCAGCTGGCTGTGCCACACTTGCACTCTTGAGTGTGAGCAGAATGTAGTGTACCTCCCCTGAAAAGTCTTACAGCTAACTTACTCCTTTATGAATTTTGATAAACAGGTTCCATGCCATGCCTTTTAAATCCCCCAAGACTCTAACCCACTGATTGTCTGCAACTTTTTTTTAATGAGGATTATTTTTTTGAGTGACATAAATGTTTATTGTTGCCAGTATGCACTAACAGTATTGGCTGAAAATTGATGTTAAAACATTGTTTTGCTTTGAAATAGAGGGAGAATTCCTTCAAAAATTACAAATTTCTCTTTGGTTTGTTTCTTTGGAGATTGTTGCTAGATTTGTACCTTACACCTGCTTTTAATTTCTTTTGACTCAAAATTTATTTGTCTCTAAAGAATAGGGGTTCCCAGGGACTGTTTGCCTGTATATGTACTGTAGTAGAGCCCACAATGTATGGGCTTAAATGAGAGATTTTATTAGTCATCTTCTTTTTATTCTGGTTCTGACTCACTTGTCGATTTGGAGTATATGTGGGTTTTTTCTGCCAAGTAAGACGTATTTCCCTCCATTCCTAATGAAATGAGCTTAGCCCAGTGATTATGGCAGTAGCTGGACCCACCAGACCATTAAATATGCCTCCCAGGCTTGCAGTGTCCCTGTGCAGATCCTCAGACCACTAGCACTGTCCCCAGCTCCCTGTATCCCAAAGATGGGGAGCTGGGTGTTAAAGAGTGTGTCTCAGAAGCCAGTATGATGAAGGAGATGGTAGATCATGAGAGACTTTAAGACGTGATTGTGTTTTGGGTTCTTCCACTGAAGTGTTCTCCTGCCCTGGGGTAAGTGCTGAGAGGCAATTCCGTGATCTAGAAACTATGGTTTGAGTGTACCCTGAGGAACTGGGCTGGGATGCAGCCATTTGATCCCATTTATAGGCTTGTAGGACCGTCCCTCCACTGTCAGCCAGGCTCAGCTACATCTCAGATACCCCAGGGAGAATTTCAAAAGCCAACCCTGGTGGACATGCCATGGTTCGATTGTTCCCGTACGATCTCTGTTTAGCATTAGGAAAGTGCTTCCTGATCTCTAACTTCAGTCTGCCTCCCTTTAGTCTACATCTCTTGTCATGCTGTGTGTCACAGCAGAAAGTCCTCTCTACTCAAGCAACTCTAAATTTTCTCCTGCACTGTGTCTCTAGACCTGCAATTAGCCATTTTGCTGTTCTTTCAACTCAATACAGCTGAATCACATCTTTCTTGGAGAGCAGTTTACCGGACTGCACACAGATACAGTCACTCTGCAAGGATGAAAATTGGTTATGTGTCTCACAGGGTGTCACTCTGCTTATACATTGCTAGTGTGGGGCTACCCTCTTCTGCAGCAACAGAAAATAGCTCTTCAGCTTGTGATCTTCTACAGCCTCTAGATGGTTTTCTGCAGAGCTGCTGGCCAGGCAGCTGCTCCATCCTGCAGTATACAGTCAGTTATTGCCTATGTGAGGAAGAATCCACAAGCTTGTTTCCAGAGTAGCAGTTTTCCCTGTTAGACTGTAAAAATACTGGTTTTCCAAGATAATTTTGAATTCTAATCCTGTCTTCCAGACTCCTGACAGTCCTTCCCTGCTGGCTGCCATCTGTACATCTTCTCTGTTCCATCGTCTGGGGCATGAATAAAAATATTGAATATGACTAAACCTGGGAGAGGCTGTGCTGCACCTATCCCATATGTCTTTCCACTTTGACTGGCAATACAATATTCCTTCAGTACAGACTTCCTGCTCCACCATGTCTTTCTCTGGAGTACACCTCGCCAAAGCTGACTTCAATGACTGTTTTCCTCACCAGGGACAAAAACCAAAGTAAAAGCCTGTTGTTCAATTCCTTTCCTTTCTCCATGCTTGTATTTACTATTATTAAATAATTATTTGCTTCAATAATGAATTCTGAGATAAATAATCTCTCAGGCACATAATTTGTTTGGAGGTAGACATGACATTTGTCCTTTCTTGTTCTCTTGCCATAGCCAAGACAATCCCTTTATGCAAGTGGAGCATAATATTGTGTCACACTAACACTAATGCAAACACAGTAATGCAAACTTCTAGATGTACTCAAGATCTTTAAATAAATTTTTCTCTGAGCCTTACCTAGTTTTTTTTTTTTAATCTGTTCTTCTTGAGATTTGTTTTCTATAGTTCCTCCTCCTCCCTGCTGTGCCATAGTTGTTCTGCTGCCCTCTGCTTTCAGGGACTGTCTGAGCAGACAGCACCTTCCCTTCTGCAAAACCTTGTCTTCCGTGCTGGAGGTTTGCAGTTACGCAATTTTACCTTTTTATAACCTCCTAAAATCCTTCCTCAGGTTGATCTATTGTGGTCTCAGCCTTGGGGAAAATAAGAGCATTTTGAGCTATTATACAGGGGTGTTTGGGATTCCCTGCACCTCCCCAGGGGAGAGCGAGGGAGCAGGCAGTGACAATAGCAGCAGAGAGGGGCTGAGTGCTGGGCTTGGTAACTCCTTGGCTGCAGAGAGAATCTTGAATTTTGGGCTTGTTAAATTGCCCTGTCGTTATAAAGTCAGCGCAGCAGCTCAGATCAAAAACGTACCCAGGCAGATTAGGAATGTGTCAGAAGCTGAACTCCTCAAAAGTGCTAATACCTTGCTGCCCTTTTATGTGGTTTAAGTTGTGCATTTGTTTTGGAGCCAACAGACAGTGCCAGAAAAGAAGACGAAGCAACCTTTGCCAGTCCTCCCTTTGTAAACCTACATTGCACAGTGGGAAGCAGGAGAATTTACTTTAACTAAAGCCAAGTCAGTGGTTTAATCTTTGTAAACATGTCTTAAGTGCTCTGCCTCTTATCTTTATGCCGTGGCTTTTGTACAAAAAAAAAAAAGGTAGAAAGCTGTTCAGCCAGAAATATCACAGTTCTGACATGAAAACTGGTCATCAATCACTTTCCTGTGGAGCTCTGTGTGTGCATGTGTGTGTGTGTGAGTGAGTCTGTGTGTTTGTGCTCCTTCCTTGAATCAGCAACTAGTGGCCCACAGTGCAAACACAGGCTGCTCCTGCAAGAGCCAGCACACAAAAAAGAAAGGAAGGAAGAAAGAAAGGAAGAAAGAAAGGAAGAAAAGAAAGAAAGGAAGAAAAAAAAGAAAGGAAAGGAAGAAAGGAAGAAAGGAAGAAAAGAAAGAAAGGAAGAAAAGAAAGAAAGAAAGAAAGAAAGAAAGAAAGAAAGAAAGAAAGAAAGAAAGAAAGAAAGAAAGAAAGAAAGAAAGAAAGAAAGAAAGAAAGAAAGAAAGAAAGAAAGAAAGAAAGAAAGAAAGAAAGAATAAGAAAAATACAGATTAAATAGTTAAAAGGGAAAAATCCTCTTACAACAAAACCTGAATTCTCCTGGATTGTCTGGAAAAGATTTCCAAGGAAGAAATGGTCTTGTAGACATCAAGCATGCTGCAAGCTAAATTCAAAATTAGAAAACTATCTCGTACTCTGTTTAAGTGTACACATGTGTTTGTTTTCAGAAATTAGACTGATGTTTTAAAATGCTGTTCTTTTAAAAAATGAAATCATCATGCAAGGCCTGTTTGCTACTTTTTTCAGGCTTTGTGGAATAGGTGAGCACTGCGGATTCTGGTCGTGTACTAGAAGTAGGTGTGAGAAATGGCACTTTGAAAGCTCAGCTCTTCATCTAAGTATTTTGGAATAATATTTCCTCCCTATCACGTGCAGATTTACATTAGGATAATCTTCTAGATCATGTATCACTCCTCACCACAGCACTAAAAATGCAACACAGAATATTGGGAAATTTGAGGCACAAAATGGTACCAATTTTTGCAGCACTGAGTAACTCGACTTCTAAAATGGAACTGAGAGAATGCCATGCAATGTTGGTGGACCAGAGAAAGCTAACAGTGAATCCCTTTGAAACAAAGTGAGCTTCAGGACTTGCTCTTCCTACATTTATATGAAACCACTATTATTTGCTTCATCTCTGTGCTGTGCAGATAAAGACACCCAGGGGACATTTTTTTAGTTGTGTTTGCAAACTTTTTTCTCAAGTGCATCTTCCTTTTTAATCCTTTTTGTTATATGGATAACAATAAAGGGCAAACTGGGTGCACTATGCACTAAACCTGCATTTTACCCAGAAGCTTTGTGATGTCCCTGCAGCCAGACTGTTTTGGTTTTGGCATCAGAGGAGATCCCTTTATGCAAACAAGGAGCCAGTGCACCTTCTGAATCCCTGCTGAAGGAAGGTACTGCGTGATGGTGATATGTCATGAGCTGCTGAAGGTGCTACTTCTACTAGAGTCTGTAAAATATTGCAGGACTGGTTTTCACAGAGACCAGCAGGATGTTTCCTCAGAATATAGCCAGCCGTGCAAAGAAGCTGGGCTGTTTTCTTGACCTGTTTTGTTGCCAGGGTTTTTGTCTTTTGTGTAGTTTGACTTTCTGAAAAAGCCCAAATTTTCTGTACTAAATAAAAGAGAGGCTATCACTGCAAATGTTACAGACAACAGTTTCTGTGCTATATTCAACCAGGAAATCTCCTACATTAGATCTTGTCTTTACTACAGCAGAGAGACTAAATAGAAAATGAGCAATTAGCAATGGCTTGGGTATAACTGATGACAGGGGGATTATATTTATTGTTATCTCCAAACAGAATGAAGTCCAAGCCAATAAAGAATATTAAGTGTGCTTTAAAGACAAAAAAGATTACTTTAGCTAAAAACAATGATGGGAGAAATTCAACTGGGAGAAAGACTTTATTAACAGAAAAATCTGAATGATGATTGAGAATCATTGGATAATACTTAAGGAGATGCCCAAAAAAGCCCCACCCAGCAAAAGAATCTGCATTCATTAAATGGCCTGCTGCAGAAGGGAAATAAAACTTCTTAAGCATATGTGTACTTGGACCCCAAGAGAAAATGCAAAAAGCTCCTTATGTCAATAAACATAAATTAGAAGGTAGATTTTGGAGAAATTTGATAAAAGGGGAAACAGGTCACAAGGAGAACCATGACAAGCAGAGCTGAGCTGAGGAAAGTTGCCAGTTGAGGAGTATTTTCTTGTATTTTTGGGATTTCATTTTAGTATTTCCAGAACATAAAGAACACTAAAAATGACATGCCTCCATTACCAGATAAAAATAGTAAAACTGCCAACAGGAAAATATGTAAAAATGAAGCTTATTCTGTTATATTTTTGTTCTATGTCCAGGGAAAAAACCCAAACCCTAATAATTTATTCATGTCAACCAACAGTGATCACATAGTTTTTGTTCTAGTTGTAAGTAAAAGGAGGTTAAACAGCAGATAACAAAGTCAGGCAAGGATCCGAGTAACCTGTATCCGGCAGTCTGAAAAAAAAGACCAAAGCCAAAGCCAAAGAAAATAAATCTTAGCACACTGGGGAAGTTCCAGATGCCTGGGAGAAAGCTAGCACGATAAATGGCATGACCCAGATAATTTGTAGACCTGTCAGCCTGATGGGGATCCTGGAAAGTGGAGTTGGTACTGCATAACATTTTTATCAGGCAGCAAGGGTGATGCAGAATCAATGGCGAATGTGCCAGATGCACCAAAAAAAGGTCAACTTCTGGTCTCAAAATACTCTTCTGCAGGGGTGTGTTCATCATCTAAAGATGTTTCTGTTATATATCTCTTTCTGTGAATTGTGGGAGAGAGAATCGTGGGAGAAAGGAAGCAGGTGGGAGTTAGGGATCTTACACTGGTGTTGATGTGCTTGAGACTCTTCACAAACAAAGAACAAAAATATGCTGGACTGAAAAACATACCTGGGAGAGGTCTAAAGGGACCAGCAAACCAGAAGGTGGTCTGATTACAACCAAGAGCAACCTATATGTTAACAGACAACTGGAGAGACTGTTTCAGTCTGGCAGACAAAGATACAAAACAAGATCCAGTGGCTGGGGTTAGAAATACATTTTTAATTAAAAGAGATTTACTGTAAGAAAGTACTTCATCATCAGAACAACTCACAATGGATAAAAAAATGTTTATACTGGAAGTTTTTCCAGAAAAATCTGTTTTATTCCAACCATTGTCTTTGGATCTGAAGCATGAACTGATCTCAGTAAGTCCTGTGGTCCGTGGAAAAAGAACATTGGCTTGAGGGTCCTTGGTGAGTCCTGTCCTTAAAATCTATGACCTGCAGAGAAATAAAAGCAATGCTGCATGCTGAGTGATCCATTCTGCATTAGCTGTCTGACAGAGGAGGCCCCACTCCTTGTGAAATAAATGATTTTTGAATCAAGGACATGTTTCATTCAGAAGAGTGTAGTCATTTAGGGTGAGTGTAACAGCTTGGCCATTTAAACAAACCACAGTGCAGTAATCTAATGATAAAATCAGCAAACAGCACAGTGGGAGACGGGTGGTAATTCACTGTCTTCAATTTCTTCTTTAGCACATCACATTCAAATAATTCCTTGGACTGGAAGAGGTGCTCTTTATTGCAGAGATTAGATTTGTCCTTTTGGGAAAATGGGGTGGAGAAGGAAATCTTAGGGTGTTTTTGCTTTGTTCCTTTTCAAGCCATTGTATCTGGCCATGAAAATACCACTGAGCAAGTTGGCAGTATCACTAATTCTCAACAGCACTATTATACCCATTTTTGCTCAACACTAAAACAAAAATTCAAAAAATCAAAGCTTTAAAAAGCAAGAAGAGCTTTGTAAGGTAAAAGCCAGGTCAGAGAAAGGCCATCAGAGCTGCTGCTTCCAGAGTGTCTTTGCTGAAGCAGCTCAAACTTTAAATTAAGCAGCAGTGGGGAACATTTGCAAACCATCAAAGATGGTGCAAAGGTTGGTGAAAATCTTTGTGGCCTCTGTGATTCATAGATACCAGCCAAATACAAACAAAAGCTTTTTTCTTTTGTGACATAGTATTGTGGCATGAATCACACAGAGCCCTATTGTTGGGTTATTTTATCTTATTTCTTCTGCAGATTCAAGTGGGGAAGCAGGCTTAAAGAGTGGCTGGGGCAGAGCCTGTCTTGCATGAAGGCAAGTGAGGTGGCTCTCTCGTCTCAGGCTCTCCTTTCACAGCTTGCTGTCAGTGGCCCTTCCTTCCCTCTCATTATCTGTCATGCAGAGATGTGACTGCAGATGAGGCCAGATCTCAACGGGCTGCAGGTGTTTAGGACTGTGGGCAACCTCAGTGCAGATTTTAAGAACTTTTGAAGGTTCTTGGTGAGTCCTGTCCTTAAAATCTATGACCTGCAGAGAAATAAAAGCAATGCTGCATGCTGAGTGATCCTCTCTGTGTCAGGTGTCTGACAGAGGAGGCCAAGAGGCCAGGCGGCTTGGGTAAATTTTTGGGTGTTTAAAGTACACTCAAGTCCAAGATACACCAGCAAGACTAATAGAGAGCTGATCTGGGATCTTAAACCTAGCTCTACAGTCCAGACACACCTCTTGTTTTCAGGAAAGCCCGATCAGTCCAAATGCCCTTTTTTGCTAGTACTTTATTCCATATACTCTCAGCAAAACTGATGCATGGACATTAAATGAAATCAAGCCTTGCCTCTGGAAAGTGATCTATTGTAGGGGCTGCCACACCCAGCAGCGTGATTGAGACGGGGCGGCCACATCTCTGCGTCCCCAGGTCTGTCCCACGGAGGGGCTGAGCACACAGCCACCACAGGAGCTCATCCACACTCGCACAAGATGCACATACACACATTGCTGGCCATAGAGATCAGCACAGGCAGAAATACACATACACAGGTGTCTCAAATGGGCTAATCCTATCCAGCTCTCTGGCAGTTCTAGGAAGTTCCGGGAGCAGGAAAGGTATCCATACATATAGTGTGGGTCCCTCCATCCATGGGGTTGGATTGTCAGCCTGCCTAGCAGCTGCCCCTGGACCCCAGTCTCTGCAAGCACCGGCAGCTGGGCTTACAAAGCCCTGTGGCTGTGGCCCCACTCCAGGTCCCTTAGGTACAAACCCCCTTGCACATGTTCAGATGCACATGCACACACACAAACAAATCTCTCGGTCATCCCCTGTGTCCCTTGGTCCCTCCAGCTGATGACTCACAGACCCTTGGGTCTTTCCAGAAAATGGCCCAAAACCACAACAGGCACCTCAATATCTGGCTCCAAAGCCTCTTATCCTGCTTGCCAGCTAGTCTGGCTTGGTATTTAATTGTGAAAACCACTCACATGTGCACCAACACGATACACATGCTCTTCAGGCTCTCCTGTCACATGTCCCTGCTCCTGCTCAGCTTCTGCAATCTGAACCCCCACACTCACAGATGCTGAACAGGATCCCTCTCCCAGGAGAAGAGCTGGAATGTAATTTAATCAGGAGATGGGACACAATGTACGGCTGAGGTGTGGGGCATGGTCAGACAAGTGTACTGACCAGTGGCCTGTTTGCACGACTGGCCCCTTTTATAGCTTTACTGTCCCTGTCTTGTCACATGCTTGTTCCTCCTCAGACACCATCACTATCTGTCTTTCCTCACCTCTGATTTTTCCCTTAAATGTCCAGTACTAAGTCTCATGCAATCCCAAAATGCCCTTCCCCAGCATCTCATTCCCCCACAGACAATAACCCTCCCCAGCCTGCCAGGTGCTCCAGAGACCCACGACGGCTGTCTCATCTCCGTGGGCCTTACTCCATGTCTGTTGGGGTGATGCCCTCCTGCAACAGCCCTGGGAAGAGCTGGGTCAGGATGCTGGTTTATTCTGATCAGGTTATTTGGCTTCCCTGTCTGTCACTGGTATTTTGTGCCCTGTCATGGTTGTGAAGAGAGGCCTTTAAACACGGAACCAAGCAGTGTGAATCCAGGTATCACACCTGGCTGCCTCAGTGGCTGGTGGTGCAGCTCCTGTGCCCAGCCACAGTGAAGGGCTGGAAAGAAAGAGAGCTGAACTTCTGAAGCACCGCTGGAAAACCTAAGTCAGAAAAAGTCACTACGGCACATAGGTCACCCTCAGTCACCACTTGTAGGTACCTTCTGTTGGGGTTTTGGGAAT
>VZTI01003749.1:0-17677 GCA_013397865.1 Struthidea cinerea
CCAAACCATTCCATGATTCCACATAATTCCATTTATACTTCCAGAGATGGAAAGTCCAGAACCTCTCCTGGAAATCCGAACCGATTCCTCAGGGTGAGGAAGGGAGGGGAGCTCCGATTTCCTTCCCTTTCCCGTTTCCCTGGATCCCGGAGCACCTGGACACAGCAGCACCTCATTGCAAGAGGTATTCCAGGGAATCACCAGGCTCTGTTCCCGGTCATTCCCACTTATCCTGCTTTTCCCTGCTGTATTTCAACTTCTCCCAGCGTTTGTGCCAGGCACACGAGGCACACAATCCCTCTTTTCCCACTTTTCCAGCCCCTGAGGCCCTTCCTTTCCCAGAAATCCATTTTAGGGGAATTTGTTGGGATCCTTTTTCCCTTCCTCACCCCACCCCTGTACATCTCCAGGATTTCCCTTTTCCCGTGACTTTCCCTCCGCTCCGGCACCGGCACGGTGGAAAATCCCAATCCTACCTGAAAAGCGGGATGGGAATCCCATGGAAACTCCACCTGTGCCTGGCTGGCAGATTCCAGAGGCACATTCCAGAGGCAGTGACAGCATCCTGAGGCCCTCGATGGGAGGATCTCCAGCATCCAGCACCCCCTGGAATTCCAGCATTTTATGGAAGAGACCAGGGCAGGAGCAGGAAGGAGACAGCAGAGCCCGGGAAGAAAATTCCAGGATTTTCCCAGACCTTTGAGGGAAAGGTTGATGGGAATAAAAAGCTGGAGTTGTCTGAGATTTAATGGAAGTAAAACCGGAGTTCTCTGGGCTAAGCCGGATCTTAATCCTGGTTTAAAGCCGGGTTTAATCCGCCTTTTCCCTTGGCTGTTCTCTCTATTTATCCACACATTCCCTCTTTTCCCTCCCCCGGGAGCTGGGAATCCGCGGTGTTAATTATCCCTGTTAATTATCAGGGTATCCAACCACTCGCCGGGAGCCTCCAGGGATCCCCTGCAGGGATAAAAACCCTGGAAGTGGGAAAAAAACCTCTGGAAGCGGCACGTAAGGACAGGGCTGGATTTGACGATCCCAGAGGACTTTTCCAACCTCAGAAATTCCGGGATTCAGGGATTCTTCTCCCTTCAATCCCAGCTGGAGGTTGTGCTGCTCGCTGAGAGCCTGAGCACAGTTGGAGAGACGGAGTTATCATTAAAAACCAAGTTTATTGCTCTAAAAACCGGGTTTATCAGTTAAAACCAGGCTTATCATTATTAAAACCAGGTTTTATCATTTAAACCCAGGTTTATCATTTAAAACCAGGTTTTATCATTTAAAACTGGGTTTACCATGATAAAAACCAGGTGTTATCCTCAAAAACCAGGTTTATTGTTATAAAAACCGGATTTATCAGTTAAAACCAGGCTTATCATTACTAAAACCAGATTTTATCATTTAAACCCGGGTTTATCATTTAAAACCAGGTTTATCACGATAAAAACCAGGCGTTATCCTTAAAAACCGGGTTTATTGTTATAAAAACCGGGGTTATCATTTAAAACCAGGTTTGTATTATTAAAACCCATGTTTATCACGATAAAAACCATGGCTTATCCTTAAAAACCAGGCTCATGGTTATTAAAAACCGGGTTTATATCACTAAAGCCCGGGTTTTAACATTAGAAACCAGGTTTATTCTTGAGAACCAGGGTTATTGTTATAAAAACCGGGTTCATCTTTTAAAACCAGGTTTATCATTATTAAAAGCAGGTTCAATCATTTAAAACCGGGTTTATCATGATAAAAACCAAGTGTTACCCTTAAGAATCAGGTTTATCATGATTTAAACTGGGGTTTATAATTTAAAACCAGGTTTATATCATTGACAGCCAGGGTTTATCCTTAGAAACCGGGTTTATCATTATAAACGAGCCAGGTTTATGTCATTAAAAACCAGGAGCCGGAGGTGCCGGGAGCGGCGCAGGTGCCGAGATTGGATCCGTATTTTCCGGCTCTCATCTCCCACTCCCGGCTCAGCAAACAGAGGGAAAACGGATTTTTTCCATTGGGATGAGCTGCTGCGGGAGCAGGGATCCCATCCGTGGGCAGGGACACCTCCCACTGTCCCGGGTGGATCCAGTCTGGCCTTGGACATTCCCAGGGATCCAGGGGCAGCCACAGCTGCTCTGGGAATTCCAGCCCAGCCCCTCCCCACCCTCCCAGCCAGCAATTCCTTCCCAAGATCCCAGCCCAAGCTCCCCTTTCCCAGTGGGAAGCCATTCCCTGGCTCCTGTCCCTCCAGGCCTTGGCCCCAGTCCCTCTCCAGCTCTCCTGGAGCCCCTTCAGGCCCTGCAAGGGGCTCGGAGCTCTCCCTGGAGCCTTCCCTTCTCCAGGGGAACATTCCCGGCTCTCCCAGCCTGGCTCCAGAGCAGAGGGGCTCTTCCTCTCCGTGGACTCATCCCAGATTCCAACCTGACCCTTCCACACCTGCCCAGGCTGGGCTCAACCCTGTGCCTGGGCCAGGCTTTGGACAAGATTCCCATGGAACGCAGCTGTGCTGGGATGAGTTTTATGGGATCTCTGTCCATCCCGCTGCCCACATTCCCAGGACCCACCCAAGCCTTAACTGGGAGCTGCTGGCCCCAGCCCTTCCCAGCGCAGCCATTCCCTCATCCCACACCCTTTTTATGGGAATGGCTGCATCCCATGTGTGGAGTGGGAAGCCCTCGCCCTGCTCCTGACATATGCCAGCCGGGCCGAACGATGGGAGCGGGAATTTTGTGCCTCGGGAATGTCGGGAGCAGCTGGGCTTCGTTATGGACCCGGCGCTGCCTGGTTTGAGTTCACACCTTGAGAACCGGGCCGGGCTCAGCTCTCACCTCATCAGCTGGGCTGGGATCAGATTCCCGACAGCCTGGAAAAAACATGGGAATGGGATAAGGCTTTTATGGTGCTTCTGCGCTGTGGGAATGGCTTTAAAGGGAAAGAGGGCAGGGATAGATGGGACTTTGGGAAGGAGAAGCTGTGGCTGCCCCCGGATCCCTGGCAGTGTCCAAGGCCAGGTTGATATTAGGGCTTGGATCCACCTGGGACAGTGGGAGGGGTCCCTGCCCATGGATGGGGGCGGGACTGGGAATGGGATTTCAGGTCCCTTCCCACCCAAAGCATTCCAGGATTCTGGAGCCAGGCTGGGAGAGCTGGGAATGTTCCCCTGGAGAAGGGAAGGCTCCAGGGAGAGCTCCGAGCCCCTTGCAGGGCCTGAAGGGGCTCCAGGAGAGCTGGAGAGGGACTGGGGCCAAGGCCTGGAGGGACAGGACCCAGGGAATGGCTTCCCACTGGGAAAGGGGAGCTTGGGCTGGGATCTTGGGAAGGAATTGCTGGCTGGGAGGGTGGGGAGGGGCTGGGCTGGAATTCCCAGAGCAGCTGTGGCTGCCCCTGGATCCCTGGAAGTGTCCAAGGCCAGACTGGATCCACCTGGGATAGCGGGAGGTGTCCCTGCCCATGGCAGGAGGTGCAGGTGAGGATTTCACCTTCAAGGCAATTCATTATCGTTGACGAAGGACGTTAATTAATGGATTCCCATTTAAGGGCATCTCCTGCCCCTTTGATTTGCTTCTTTCCCCAATTTTCCTCTCTCACCTTCCATCCCAAGCTTTTCCCTGTTTCTCAGCTGTGTTTCCCACACTCCTGATAACACCAAAGCTGGAAAAATTCCCATCAAAGCTCCAACGAATCACTCCAAGCCCTCAAATATCCCTAAAAAAAGAAGGAAAATCCTCAGCGACCACTCCGTGATAAACAGGGATAAAATCCAGCAAAAACAGGGATTTTTTTCCCCCCAAACCTTTGCAGGGACCGTTCCGAAATCCCGGAGCTCTCCGGTGCCCGAAATTCCCTGGCTGAGGGAGGTTAAAGTTGCCACAAATCCCATTTGACCTCCTCAATGGGATTAATGAGCCGGAAAACTTCCCGTGGATAATCCAATGAGGGGGATAAAAAGGTCCTGAACTCCTTGGCATGAAGTCAATTCCAAGAGAATTCCCTCTCCCTCTAATCCCTGCTGGCAGAACGGCCCAATCCCGGCTTTTCCTGGAATCTCAGGGCGTCGCCAGACTTGTCATTGGATTTTCCCGGGGGGTTTTTTTTGGGAAGCGAAGGTCGTAAATTGATAATAAAATTCCAAGATAAGCGGAGAATTTTTTATTCCTAAATGTATTCATTCCTTATTTTTCACTGCAGCATCCATCAGGAATCCCAAATTTAGGCCAGGATTTGTCGGTGCTGAGCTGAACCCAAATTTAAGTCATTCCTGGGCTCCGGACTGGGAAAATCCTTAATTTTATCCCGGTTTTTAATTGCTTTCATTTGGATCTTATAAAATCCATAAATTAATGGAGCCTTTGATGAACTTCCAGGATGTTTTTCCCATCCCGAATCCAAAGAAGTCCCTCTAAAACCGGGATTTTCCTGCCGGCTTTCAGTGGAGTTTTACTCAGGGGGGTTTAATTCCAATTCGGGGCTTCAACAGCGTCGTGGTTTAAGCCGGAATTTACTCAAAATTTGGGAATATCCTGGGAAATTCCCTAATTCCAGCTGGTTTTCCATGGGTTTGGCTGTTTAGGGTGTGACTCCTGCAATTTATAATTATAATGTTAATTAATTATAATTAAGGAATACAGAATTCCTTCAATAAATCCTAAAATCCTTCTATAATCCTAAAATCCCTGGAAAATCCCCTTTTTGTCCCACGCTCCGGAGGTGCCGAATCTTTCCGGTGATTTTTCCAGGGAGTGGATAATTCATGGATCCAAAATTAATTGGATCAGCTCTTAATTAGCTCCTGGTTAATTATAATATGCAAATCACCGTTAATTTAGAGGGTGGGGAGGGCCTGGCAGAGCTTTCCCAGAAATTCCATGGCTCCCTCATCCCTGGAATTGTTTAAGCCAGGCCGGAGCAACCTGGGATAGTGGGAATTGTCCCTGCCCATGGCAGAAACGTGGGAATGAGGGGATGGATCCCAATCCAAACCGGGAATGCTGGAGCTGAGGGAAACATGGAGCAGCGCTGGAGGGATGGGAGGCTCTGGAATTCAGAGGTGACATCAGCGGGGAGTAAAAATCCATCTGGGAATAATTCTCCAAAGGGGAGGCGGGAATTGGAGCCCAAGGGCGGTGTTGGCACAGGAATAAAGGGACGGGAAGCACCGTGGACAGAAATCCCATGGGAATCCGGGAGAGAATGGGAAATCCTGGGAAGCGTCCAGGTAGAGGGGAGGGCAGGAAAACTCTGGGAGAGCTCTGATTTCCAGGGATGAGCTGATCCCAAAGATCCTTTCCAACCCAAACCATCCTGGGATTTGGGAATGACTTGTGCAGTGCACGGCCCTGGAAAAAAGGGGTCTGGGATAGTCCCTGCCTATCCCAAATCCAAGTTTTTACGTGGAGAAGGAGCATCAGCACTGATCCTTCCCTCAAGTCAGGTCTTGGGAAGGAATTGCTGGCTGGGAGGGTGGGGAGGGGCTGGGCTGGAATTCCCAGAGCAGCTGTGGCTGCCCCTGGATCCCTGGGAATGTCCAAGGCCAGGCTGGACACTGGGGCTTGGATCCACCTGGGATAGCGGGAGGTGTGCCTGGAACTGGATGGGGCTGGAATTAGATGGGATTTGAGATCCCTTCCAACCCAACCATTCCATGATTCCAGGATTTTATACTCCCAGAAAAGACAGGATCCCATTCCATCTTTCCACCCTTTGTAATTCCATGTGCTGAGTCCAGCCCCTTCCCCGAAACTGCTCCTGTTTTCCCTATTTTCCGTCATCAGTTTTCCCAGAATTCCGGGATCATTGTCACTGTCAATGGAAAAAAGCTTGGAGCTTTGGGAGTTCGCCCTTCCACGGAGTCTGGAAGTTCAGGAGCCTCCGGTTGCTCCAGAGGATTAGTTTGGATACTGGGAAAAGTTGCCTCATGGAAAAGGCTCTCCAGGCCTGGCACAGGGAGTGGAATCCCCATTCCCATTTCTTCCGCCCCTTTATTCCCCACTTTTCTGCCCCTTTTTCCCCTTTTTTCCCCTTTTTTCCATTTTTTCCCCTTTTGTTCCCTTTTTTCCCTCTTTTTTCCCTTATTTCAGTTTTTGTCCTTTTTTTTCCATTTTTCCCTTCTTTCCATTTTTTTCCTTTTCTTCCTTTTTTTTTCTTTTTGTTGCTTTTTTCCCCTTATTTTTCTTTTTTTTCCTTTTTTCCTTTGTTTTTTAACCTNTCCCTTCTTTCCATTTTTTCCTTTTTCTTCCTTTTTTTTTTCTTTTTGTTCCTTTTTTCCCCTTATTTTTCTTTTTTTTCTTTGTTTTTTAACCTTTTCCCCTTTTTTCTCCTTCTTTCCCTTCCCCCCTTCTTCTGTTTTTTTTCTTTTTTCCCCTTTTCCCTTTTTTCCTTTTTTTCTTTTTTCCTTTTTTTCTTTTTTCCTTTTTTTCTTTTTTCCTTTTTTTCTTTTTTCCTTTTTTTCTTTTTTCCTTTTTTTCTTTTTTCCTTTTTTTCTTTTTTCCTTTTTTTCTTTTTTCCTTTTTTTCTTTTTTCCTTTTTTTCTTTTTTCCTTTTTTTCTTTTTTCCTTTTTTTCTTTTTTCCTTTTTTTCTTTTTTCCTTTTTTTCTTTTTTCCTTTTTTTCTTTTTTCCTTTTTTTCTTTTTTCCTTTTTTTCTTTTTTCCTTTTTTTCTTTTTTCCTTTTTTTCTTTTTTCCTTTTTTTCTTTTTTCCTTTTTTTCTTTTTTCCTTTTTTTCTTTTTTCCTTTTTTTCTTTTTTCCTTTTTTTCTTTTTTCCTTTTTTTCTTTTTTCCTTTTTTTCTTTTTTCCTTTTTTTCTTTTTTCCTTTTTTTCTTTTTTCCTTTTTTTAAAAATTTTCCCCCTTTTCCCCTTTTTTCCCTTTCCCCACCTTTTTTCCCCCCTTTTTTTTTCCTTTTTTCCCCCTTTCCCCCTTTTTCTCTCCAATTTTCCTCTCCTGCCCTTTTTCCCCTCGGTGTTTTCCCGCTTGGATAACAAAGGCTCAGAGTCCATCCAGCGCCACTTGCTCCAATACATCAGCGGCGAGCAGGGAAGCGAGAAAACCGGGAATAGGATATCCCGGGATCCTGAACCGCCCCTGACCTCCGGCTCCCGGAATTCCGTGCTCAATAATCCATCATTCCCTCCTTCCTTACGGATGGCCGGGAACGTCCCCACGGAGCGAGCGTCCCCCCGGGGGTCCCCAGGGGTTACTCAGGGGTGGCTTCACAATGTGCAACTCTGCCAGGATTTGGGATCGTCCCGGGAACGCTCCGAATCCCGGTCCCCGGAGCCAGGTGTGGAGGCGGAAAAGGGGAATTTCATCTCTCCCAACGCCACGGCACGGCGGGAATGTGGTTCAGGATGAGTTTTTCCCTCCGGGAGATGGGATTAGGCAGGATCCCAGCATGGGTCCCAATTTAACTCCGTGGCCGGCGAGGAATCGAGCGCCGGGAATTCCTGGAGTTCAAGGAGCACTGGCCCAGAAGTTGTTCCTGCGGAACGGATGGATTTGGGAAAACCATGGGAGAGGAGGTCATTAGGGGGTGACCTGTCGCCTTCGATCCGTCACCGGCATTCCCAACCGGGAGAAAACCCGCAGGAATTTTCTCCTTTGCCGTTGGAAGGAGACGTTCCCATTTATTCCGTTTATTCCATGATTATTGTTTATTTATTAGCACTGACTTAGGAGGGAGATGCGGAAATTCCCGATGGACACCGGGCAAATCCCTCTTTCCCTGTCTCCAAGAATATTCCCATTTTTCCCAGGAAAGGGAATTTCCGCCCTTGCCGGTCACCTGGGGAAAACTCCAAGGAAGAGACGTTGGAAAAATGCGGGATGAAGTCCTGCCCTGGAAAATGAAAAATTTTGAGAATTACCAAAAAAAAAACGGTTTAAAAAGAAAATGAGCTCGAGCCTTCCCGGATTCTGTGGCAGCCGAATCCTGGAGGAGAATTCCAGAGGGTTGGGAGATGGCTGCGCTTCCCTAAACGCTGTTAAATCCCATCACGGATCCACTCTGGACAACAGGATCCGACGGGTTCCTCCCAGAGGGTTGGGAAGCGCTGGTTCCGTGGGGTTTGCGTCAGGCTGGAGCGGGAGCAGATAAATTCATCCGGATGGGGAGCGATGTGGGATCCAGGGATTCCATTTCCCATCCGGAATTTCCCTCTTGGGGAAAAAAACCCCCCAGATCCTGCTTTTCATGTGGGTTTGAGTGGAGAGTGCAGCATCCCACGGATTTCTGGCATTCCACCCTTTCCCTGGATGCTGCAGCAATTCCGGGAAGTTTTCGGGATAACATCCGTCCCACCGGGCCTCTCTGAGCTCCTCCGAATAAAAGCAGGAATTTTTTGGGAGACTCGGAGAACCTTCTGCCCTCACTTTAGGTCCTGCCCTGACTTCTCCTCGTCCATCAATTTCCAAAGCCTTCGGAAAGGGATTTAGGAGCTCCCGAACTCCGGAATTTTGCCTCCGCCTTTTTACAGATCAACTCCTTAAACCCCAACGGATCCCTTGTATCCCCATGGAATTTCCCTGCTGGGAAGCATTGGGAATGCCGTCGTCACAGCTTGAAGGGAAATTGGGAATTTTTCTTCCCCGTCATTCTCCTCATTCCCAAATTTTCCATCTTTGGTTCCGGCTCTCTCTTACAGGGAGCATCCAAATACCTGGATAACGGGATATTTATCTGAGGATTCTTGGGATCACCACCAGGGGAAGAACCTCCAGGACAAACCAGGACAAACCAGGCAGGAGAGAGCTCTTTGGTTTCCCGTAAGAGAATTTTTGGGATTGTTTTTGAACCTTTTTTGAGGGGCCGGTCACTATCGATGCCACAGGCGCCAGGACTCCAAGTCTGGAAGAAAATCCTATGGAATTGGGAGGGATTTTGGGAATCGAGTCACACCGTGATAATGAAACAATTCCCAGAATGAATCGGGATTGTTCAGCCCGGAGAAGAAAAGCTTTGGAGTGAGAAAATTGGGAACTTCCAGGGCCTGAAGGGGCTCCAGGAGAGCTGGAGAGGGATTTGGGATAAGGCCTGGAGGGACAGGACCCAGGGAATGGCTTCCCACTGGGAAAGGGGAGCTTGGGCTGGGATCTTGGGAAGGAATTGCTGGCTGGGAGGGTGGGGAGGGGCTGGGCTGGAATTCCCAGAGCAGCTGTGGCTGCCCCTGGATCCCTGGCAGTGCCCAAGGCCAGGTTGGGATGGGGCTTGGATCCACCTGGGACAGTGGGAGGTGTCCCTGCCCATGGATTGGGATGGGATTTAAGGTCCCTTCCCAACTCAGCCATTCCAGGATTCCGTGGCTCTGTGATTTTCTAGGATGGGGGAATACGAGGGAAAATATTTTTGAGGAGCTTTGGCGGCTTTTTGATCCCAAACCAGCTCTTCCAGGGAAGAGGCGCTGAGAGGGAACCTCATCCCTGTCTGTCGGGATCCGAAGGGAAAGAGTCGGAGCATGGACCAGGATCTGCTCCGTGGGACACGAGGAACAGGCAGGAACTGATCCCAGGAAGTTCCACCTGGACAGGAGGAAGAACTTCTTGGAACAGATCCCAGAGAGGGGGTGGAGTCTCCTCCCTGGGGATATTCCAGAGCCATCCAGACACAATCCTGGGATGGCTCTGGGATGGCCCTGCCGGAGCAGGGAGCTGGGACAGAGGACCCTGTCCATAAATCCCAGAAATTCCACTTAGGGATATTTTATATCCCGCAGAAGTTGCTGACGGACCCTTGGGAGCGCCTGGATCGCAAGCCGGAAATCCTGGATTTTATACTCACAGAACATTCCCAAACTGCAGCAGCAGCAGGAACAAATTTTCTGTGAATTTGCTGGAAAAAAGCTGATTTTCCCAAGCCAGAACCGTTTTCCAAGGTCCTTTCAGTCCACAGGAATTCGTCACTCTCCGTATTTCCGGATCCCGTGATGGACACGAAGAAGTTTTCCTTGTTAGTCAAGTGGAGGGAAGGAATTCCTTTGGATCCAGAAAACAGGGAAGAATTTAAATGGAAACACCCGGATCCAGCCAGGACAAATGTCCTTAATAAATTCAGCGCTCCCGACATTCCAAAGAGCTTCCCTGGCAAGGCCAGGCTGCCATTAAAGCTGGAAAAGAGGGATTTTGTGGATGGAATTGCACCACAGCCCTGATCCCCTTTGGAATCTTCCCGGCTGCCCCAGGGAGACGGAGAAGGAGAGAACTTCGGGAATGATCCAGGTGGGATAATGGGAATTCCACTAGGGATGTCTCAGTTGGGATGTTGGATTCCTTCCCAAAGTTCAAGAGGATGGCAAAGAATTCCTGGGAAAGAGGAGGCTGTCCCCAGGACCCGGCTGGGCCCTGGGATAGTGGAAGGGCAGGAATTCTGCAGGAATGTGATATCCAAGGAATGTGGGGCTGGAAGGGATTTCCTCATCCTTTCCCTGCTTGGATGCAGGTTCAGGAACAGCTCAGGAGTTCCTGGCAGATTTCTGCCTGGCATATCCGTAAAAATCCTGGGAAAATCCATTTTGGAGCATCTTTATCCCTAAATCCTTCCGGTTTCTTTTTTCCGATCAAACCTAATCCTGCTTTTCTGGGATTAAAAGCAGGAATTCTTCATCCACCCGGAGCCGACAGGGACAAGAGGTGGCTTCTCCCTTTGGAGATGAATTCCATGTGTTTGGATCCCATTATCCCGGCTTTGAATCCCATTATCCTGTTTTTCCTCAGATCTCCAAGCTCTGGACTAAACAGCTCCGGTCGGAACCTTAATCCCAGGTGTGGTTCCTCCTCAATCAGATTCCAGGGAATCATAACCTATGGAGGTATGTATAAAAGATTGTTTTAGGTCATGGAATCATGGAATGCTTTGGATGGGAGAGGACCTTAAATCCCATCTCATTCCCACCCCATCCATGGGCAGGGACACCTCCCACTGTCCCAGGTGGATCCAAGCCCCAATGTCCAACCTGGCCTTGGACACTGCCAGGGATCCAGGGGCAGCCACAGCTGCTCTGGGAATTCCAGCCCAGCCCCTCCCCACCCTCCCAGCCAGCAATTCCTTCCCAAGATCCCAGCCCAAGCTCCCCTTTCCCAGTGGGAAGCCATTCCCTGGGTCCTGTCCCTCCAGGCCTTGGCCCCAGTCCCTCTCCAGCTCTCCTGGAGCCCCTTCAGGCCCTGCAAGGGGCTCGGAGCTCTCCCTGGAGCCTTCCCTTCTCCAGGGGAACATTCCCAGCTCTCCCAGCCTGGCTCCAGNCCCAGTGTCCAGCCTGGCCTTGGACACTGCCAGGGATTTTAGCCCTGGCCAGGCCTCCTTTGGTGGGAACAAACCCCATCCCATCCCATCCCATCCCATCCCATCTCATCCCGCTTGGAGTTAATTCCAACCCCCCTCCGTCCTTCCCGCTCTATCCTGGCTCCGTTATTTATTTATCCCTCCATGGCCTCCTCAAAGCTTTTCAAACCATCCCAAGGAGGGGCAAATCCCGGGATGAAGGAAGGAAAATAACCCTCGGGAATGTTTAACAGCCTCCGCTGAGGGCAACCGAGGGATGAGCGTAAACAATTCCTGACCTGGAATCCTTCACCTCTTCCCGAAAAAATTCCATCGCTCCTTTCACCATATGAGGGCACAATCTCCCTATTTTTAGGATTCCAGGTGTATTCCACATTGGATATTCTCAGGAGTGCTTTCCCCTGGAATAATTCATGGAATGGGATGTGAGGAACCAGAGCAGGACTGAGGTGACTCCGGGATCCAGGGAAAAAAGGATCCCTGGATCTGTGTGGATATTCCCATTATATTAAGGAAAAGCACATTCCCATGGCTGGATTGCAGGGAATGTTGGGAAGAACGGGAGGAAACAACTGTTCCCTCCCAGCAGGTAAAACCCGGGATCTGAATGGATTTTAAAGGAAAAATGTCGGCACAGGTGGTTGATTCGTTCCCTTTGGATCCTTGAGCTGCTCCGCAGGATCCCGATGATGGAATTCTTGGAGCGTCCCAAAAACTGCCAAGTAAAGATCATTCCACAGCTCCTCGTTCAGAGGAATTCCAGGGATAAGCAGAAGTGCCCAGGCCCTTTTTCCCCTCCCTCTGGAATTTCCAGCTCATTCCTTCATCCATCGATCCTCAGCCCTCTCCTGGTGGTTTTTTTTCCTAAAGATGCTCCGGTTCTCCCTTCCTCCCTGCAGGAATTCTTCATTCCTGATATTCCCAACACCTGGCGTGGGGTTCCTGTCCATGCCTGATCTCCTTCGGGAAGAGCGGGGCTTCCCACCGTCCCTTCCCCCCTCATTCCCACTCATCCCGCTCTCCGCTCGGAATTTTAACCCCGTTTGGGAAGCAGCTCTGGACAAAGACACGGAATTAAATAAAACCGCCCCGCTTCATCCCAAAAAAAAACCCTGGAATGGTGCAGGCGCTGGTTTTCCACCGTGGATTTGGAAGGGGACAGAGGGAAGATGCCAGAAATGGGGATAATTTATAGGATCGGGAATCTGCTGCTGGAAATGGGAGATTTTACTTCCCTGTCCCTGACAGTTCCCGTCCCCAAAACGACCTTTTTATTCCTCCTCTCTTCCCTGTTTTGTTTTTTTTTTTTAAATCCATGAAAAAGGAAACCAGGGAATAGAAACATGAGGAATAAATCAGGGAATAAAAAAAAATCCTTCCCGGATTTTCCACCCTGCCTGCGGAGCGAGGTCTGATTTTCTTTCCCTTTTATTCTCTGGGAACAGAATTGAATCGGAATCCATCATCTTTTTTTAGGATAATTGCTCATCCTCCTCTTTCCCCGGGATGGTTCATGCGTCTCCAGGAGCTCCTCCCAGATCCCCCTCGGAAAAGTTGGAATCCCGGCTGGTTTTTGGTGGCACCCGGACGGTTGCACAAGGAAAAGGTCAGGAGGGACGGGAGCAGTGAGTCAGGCAGGGAGGGAAATGAAGCCGGAGCTTTTCCAGCTGAAATCCCGCCACGGATCCCGCACGATTCCAGAGGCAAAATGAATCCCAGGCACTCCGTGCTGGCGTTGACGTTCCCAATCCCGGGCGGATTTAACGCCGCAGGGACGGCTCACGTTCGGGTCGAAGTGACCCAAGTGCTGTGAAAAACGATGGAAGTGGGAATCTTTTTGGGATGAGTCAGCAGCCGTGTGGGGAACCCGAAATATTCCGTGGGAATGGCCTGGATCGTTTAAGGAATGGATCCATCCCGGAGAGGTTGGATCTGGGGCTGGATTTAAGCCCCAGGCCCTCTCCTGGACCGGGAAAGGCCATTCCTTGCTGGGCTGCGGTGGGAGTTGGGAATTGCTGTCCTGCCTGGAGTTCAATATTCCAGCCCTTCCCAGGGAGCTTCTCCCATGGATTTTCCTGTGTTCCCAATGTTCAGCTTCTTCCCAATCTCGGCTCCTGCACTCACAGAATCGTGGAATGGGTTGGGATGGACCTTAAAGCTCATCCCAGTCCATGGGCAGGGACACCTCCCACTGTCCCAGGCTGCTCCAAGCCCCGATGTCCAACCTGGCCTTGGACATTCCCAGGGATCCAGGGGCAGCCCCAGCTGCTCTGGGAATTCCAGCCCAGCCCCTCCCCCCCCTCCCAGCCAGCAATTCCTTCCCAAGATCCCAGCCCAAGCTCCCCTTTCCCAGTGGGAAGCCATTCCCTGGCTCCTGTCCCTCCAGGCCTTGGCCCCAGTCCCTCTCCAGCTCTCCTGGAGCCCCTTCAGGCCCTGCAAGGGGCTCGGAGCTCTCCCTGGAGCCTTCCCTTCTCCAGGGGAACATTCCCAGCTCTCCCAGCCTGGCTCCAGAGCAGAGGGGCTCCAGAATCCTGGAATGCTTTGGGATGGAAGGGACCTTAAATCCCATCCCATTCCCACCCCATCCCTGGGCAGGGACACCTTTCCCTATCCCAGGTGGTTCCAAGCCCCATCCATGTCCTTCCCCAATCCCAATTTTCTGCTCCAGGACCAGGTGTGCACATGGAAAAGGGATTGTTCCATTCCAGAGTGTTCCCGTGGCCTCGGCCGGGTTTGTTCCCACTGAGCTCCACCCGAAATCCCAAAAGCTCGGAGCAGTCTCGGATCCCATTCCAGTGGAGAACTGAGGAACAAGGAATGTTCTTCCCTCATGGAGAATGTGGATTTTCCTGGAAAGGCCGCTCTGCCCTGGGATGGACTTCCTAGGGAAGGGAACGGCATCTAGAGCCATTTCCCCATTCCCAGAAAACTGTGGCTGCCCCTGTATCCTGGGAAGTGTCCAAGGCCAGGTTGGATGGGGCTTGGAGCACCCTGGGATACGGGAAAGCGTCCCTGGAGTTGGATCCGGATGGGCTTTAAGGACCCTTCCAACCCAAAGCATTCCCTGGCTCTGATTCCCACTGACCTCCCATGGCCTTTCCAGATGGGAAAGGGTTTTCCTTGGCTTTTTTCTCCTGTCCAACAGCAGTTTTGGGTATTCCATGACATCCCAAATGGAATTCGGTATCCGATTTCAGGGAATTGAGTCTTGTCAAGACATTCGGAGCAGCATCTTGGAATTAGGGCTGGGAATACTTGACTGCTCTTTTCCTTTCCCGTTTCCCAGGAAACACGGCTGTCCACGAAGTGATGTTCACTTCCCGATCCTTGGATCAGGCTCCGGCATGGAAAATTAAGGAAAATCCAGCATCTTTATTGCACAGGTCATGATCCGGGTGCTGATTTCTCCTGGACACAAGGAAAAGGGTATGGAATGTGCCATTCCCAAATCCCGGTGTCTTCCCGGCCTTGGACCTGCTCTTCATCCTGCTTGGGAGGCGCTGGAATTTGACTGGAGTGAAGCTGCTCCTAATTCCAGGATTCGTTGTGTTCCCAGCATGGCAAAGAATTCCATACGTGGCCTCCAGAGCCCAGCAATCCACGGAAACCCTCGGGATCCATCTGGAGCCGGAGATGTGGCCCTTGGGAACAGGATGTGACCAGGAGTGGCGGCCGAGGCATCTCCCAACTTTCCCTCTCGGCAGGCCCTTGGAAAACAACATCCAGCGCTTCCATGATTTCATTCCCTGAATTCGTTGCCACCTTTTTCCTGCTTTAATTCCAAATAGATCCCTTTTCCTCCAGCTGGATTTGGGAATGGGCAGTGGACACAACTCATTCCCACTTTTCCCGGCTTGGCTTTGCCATTAATTTGGGCCGGATCCCTTAATTATTACTTAATTAATTATAATTATTATTATTTAATTATTAATATTAATATCTTGATAATTTATATTTATTAACCAAAGAGACAACGACAATCCAGATAAAATTCCAAGCCGGGAAAGTGAGGAGGGAGAGACTTCAGGAAGAGTCCCAAGATCTTCGGGAATAGCCGGAAAAACGGGAGAGATGTCAAGGAAAAAAGGTCCTGGCAGATGTGGGGGGTGGGAAAGAGGGAAACTCCAAAGGGAAGGGTTTCGGTAGGAAAAGCATCTGGATAAAATTAGAGCCGGAAAGTGCTCGGGAGAGGGAAGGAGAGGAACGAAAATTTTATGGGATTCACCAACAAATCCCACTCTGTTTTTTAGGGAAAAAAAATCCCCCAGATCCAGGGGTTATTTTTATCCTCCTTCCCCAAATGAAAGAACTGGAATTCCAAAAAAAAAAACCGAAGCGGAGAAAGCTTTTCCTTCTCCTCAACTCCTGTGGAAAAATCCCCCTGATCCCCACTTTATGAAGCCATAAAAAACCTTGGAAGTCAATCCTGGCAGATGCTGGCGGGGCTGGTGTTGGAGGCTGGGATTTTTTGGGATGAGAGGGCTTGGAAAAACGCTCGGCTTTGGAATTGCTCTTAAAGGTCAGCAGGGTGGAGAAGGGAAAAACACGGAGCCGGGATGGAGCCAGGGAGCTCCCGGTGATATCTTGGAATGACGTCTCCGGTGGAACAGAGAATTCCAGGATGTGTTTTTTTTGGGAACGGCCAAACTGAGGGTATCCCTTCCCGGGTTTTTCATCCGAGCTGCCTGAATCCATAAATTGCTCCCTTCAGTCGGAATTCCAGGCCAGATTCCCTCTGGCTGCTCCTTAAATCCAAGCCCGAGGTGCTGGAACTGAGGAGGGAGAGCTCATCCGTGTTTTTTCCCTCTCCAAGTGGTTTTGGTTTTTCCCTGGGGAGAGAAAATTCCCGATATTGGTGCCCCTCATAGCAATCCCAAGGTGGAATTCCATCGTTTATTCCGCACCTCCGATGGGTCCTGTGGTGCTTCTCCCTAAAAATTCCTTTGGAAAAGAGGAGGGATCAAACCGGAGCCGGGAAGTGTCACCCAGGTAGAAACAATTCCGCTCCGGGATGGAAATTCCCACATTCCGGCTGTTCCCAACATCCCCTGAGGAGCCATCCCAGGGAAAGCTGGGATGGAACTCAGGGAGTGGTGAAAGATGGGATCACTACCGGAATTCCAAGGAAAGTGTCCAAAACGGGTAAATCCGTGACATTCCAGCCTTTTTCCATGCTTGGATGTCAACCTGAGCCTCAGGTTTGCTTCTCCAAGGCATCGGGAATTGCGAAACTCCGGTTTTTAGGGAAAAGGGGTGGGAAAAGGAGCCAGAATCCCTGGAACTGAGACAGAGGGAACTCACCTGAGTCCGGTTCTGAATTCCAGGCAATTCCCGAATTCCCAGTTGTGTCTTAAATCCAAGGGAAGGAGCACACGCACATTCCCATGGGACTCGAGGGATTTTTAGGATCTTATTCCTGAGGAAACTTCCCTGTCGGAGCATTCCGGAGAACCTGGGGATATGGAGACTGTTCAAAGTCAAATCCCAGCATTCCAGAGGGAAAAGATTCCCAGAATAATTTTCCAGGGATAAAATATGAAATTCAGCCCCCACCCCTGGATTTTCCAGCTGAAGAATCCAGGGAATTCCAAACTATGGGATACACCCCGCATTCCATGGGGGTGGATGCTTCATTTTCGACAGCTGAAAACTGGGATTGAAAGGGAAAATTCCAGGAATCCCCAGGTTTGGACATTCCTACCTGTCCTACCTCTCCTGGAAAATCCATAAGGAATATGGAATCAGAGCCGGATGTTGGAAGCTGGGCTCTTTTCCGCCATTTTTCCTGGAAATTCTGGGAAGAGCAGCCTGCCCCAGCCAGGGATGTGCCCTTGTTTTCCCTGTTTGGGAATTCCCAGCTTTTCCAGCTGCTCCCGGTCGGCCGAGAGCTCCCGTTCCGCCGGTTTGGGTGGGAATCCATTTGTAGGATTTGGGAAACCAGGAATAAAATTTGGGAAGAGATGCTGGAAGGAAGTGCCACAACCTCTGAAACAGGGAGAGAATTCCGGGATAATCGGGATTTTCCATAGGATCAGAGCGGGAAGAGAGCTCCAGGGGTCATTAAGAGCCCCAAATCAGGAAGATTTCAATCCAATCCACTTCCAGGCCGGGAGCTGCACCTGGATAAAGCCTTTCCCATTTTTCCTTGCTCCAATATGGAGCTGGTTGGATCCAGCAATTTTTTTTTCCAGTGGTTTCAGCTGGAATTTGGGCCCAACTTTTTGGGATGAGGAAACCGGAGTTAAGCTTGAACTCAGCACCGAGAGGTGCAGCCATTCTGGGATGTTCTCCCGACTCTTCCTGGATTTTCTCCCTCCTTTCCCCCCCCCCTTTTTTTCCTTTTTTTTTCCTCCTTTTGGTTTTCCTCCTTTTCTTTTCCCTCCCCTTTTTTTTCCCTCTTTTTTTCCTCCTTCCCC
>VZTI01003749.1:17742-32566 GCA_013397865.1 Struthidea cinerea
CCTTTCTCATTTTAAACTCTTCCCAATCCCAACAATTTGGGCCGTCCTGTCATTCCCCGTCTCACAAAATTCCATCCGCTCCTCCCACAGAAATCCAGCTCCGCTCAGCTCCTTCAGAGGCTTCAGGAAGATTTTGTCGGATAAATCCGTGGATTTGTTGCCATCCTGATGGATTTTGGTGTGGACGCTGGGAATTCTTTTATCTTGAATGACTTTTCCCTGCCGAGGCCACTCCGTGCCCTCCTTCCACGGATTCCCTGAGCCCTCAGGCACCTCTTGGTGGAGAATCCCATTCCAGGATGGCTTTGGACACTCCCAGGGATCCAGGGGCAGCCGCAGCTGCTCTGGGAATTCCAGCCCAGCCCCTCCCCACCCTCCCAGCCAGCAATTCCTTCCCAAGATCCCAGCCCAAGCTCCCCTTTCCCAGTGGGAAGCCATTCCCTGGCTCCTGTCCCTCCAGGCCTTGGCCCCAGTCCCTCTCCAGCTCTCCTGGAGCCCCTTCAGGCCCTGCAAGGGGCTCGGAGCTCTCCCTGGAGCCTTCCCTTCTCCAGGGGAACATTCCCAGCTCTCCCGGCCCGGCTCCAGAGCAGAGGGGCTCCAATGCCTCCATATCCCTCTTCTATTCCCCCATCTCCGCGCATGACCTCCATAAAAAACCAGGAATTTCCATGTGGGATTTGCAGGTGGCACTGGCCGGGTATCTTCTCCAAAACCAACTCCACCAACGGGAGAACCAGGCTGGAAAACCGAGCTGCAATTCCAAGGGCACGAACCCAAAATGCCAGAGGGCCGGAGTGAGGTTAAGCAGCCTAAAAAAAACCCCGGAGGGAGGCGGGAAGAGCCGGAGGGGAAGGATCTGGGGTTTGGGATGAGTCATGTTGGGAATGAGTCAGCAGCTGCTGTTCTATCCCGGGATTTATAAACAAGCTCGTGATCCCTGGGACACAGCGGGAATTTTTCCGCTCCGGTGCCGGGACAGGGATTAGTTGACATTTTGTGGATTTAGGGCTCTGTGTCCTTTCAAGAAAAAAAAAAATGGGAAGAGAAATCCCATAAAACAGATTTGGGTCATAAAGCGCAACCCGCGATGACCCGGGGTGGTTCAATCCAGGGAAAAGGAAGGAAATGGGAATTTTGGGATTTGTTTGACTTCGCCGCCCTTTTAGCCCCGTTTTTGTTCTATCTGCGATGTCGGAATTCCTTCGGCTCCACAAAAAACACGGAGACTCCGTCCTGTGACGTCACGGCGCCATTCCCATATCCCAGATCCTTGGAATTCCTGCTTCTCAGCTCCGCAGCTTCCTTCCTGCTGTAGGAATTGGCAAAATACCCCTGGAAAAGTCTCTGAGAGGTCACCTGGAATGGTGTCCTTCCCGGAGGATCATCCCCGTGTCCAAGGCCTCCCAGGGGTTTGGATAATCCATTTTTAGAACTTGGAATTCCATCCCTGAATTCATGGCTCTTTTTCCCCCTTTTTGCTGGACTCGTCGGATTTTCCCTGTGGAATCCACAACCTCAATCCTTAAAATGTCTTAAAAACTTGGGAATTTTACTCCTTGATTTCATAGGAAGGAATTGTTTCGTTGTTTATTTGGAATTTCCGGTTGCTCCCATTTTTCCGGAGAGCTGTTCCTTCAAATGCTGCTCTGGAAAAACCGGACTGCCAAAGCTTAGGAATTTTAGGATAATTTAGTTGGAAAAGGCCTCCAAATCCATCATGGGATCATGGACGTGGCCTTTGGGACCATGGAAAGGGCCCTGGGACCGCTGGGATGAACTCCAGGGGATTCCTTCGCATATTCCCAACCTTCCATGAGCCGGGGAGTTTTCCAGGCCTGCCCGGGAATTCTTGACCCCAGCAGCTGGAATTCCGTTCCTTTATTCCCTTTTTTCTGCCACTTTTCCGCCATTCCCAGGAAGCGGGGAGGGGATGAGCCCCCAGGGGTTTTTTGGGCTCACAAGCGGATTTTCAGGAATTTAGAGAAGGAGGATTTTCCCTCCTCCCTCACGCCCAGATGTATTGGGATTTCCAGGACAATTCCAGGACAATTCCAGCCTTCCTCAGGCTCGGAGCTTGGAAAAGCTTCCAAAATGCCGGATGTGGGAGCTGCTCCTGGATCCCAAGGATTTTCTGAAAGGTGGGATAACCCAGCAGGATCCAGACATCCCTGGAGAGGAGCTGCTCCTGTATCCCAAGGATTTTCTGGCAGCTGGGATAACCCGGCAAGATCCAGACATCCCTGGAGCAGGGCTGCTGCTCCTGCCCTGGGATCCTCCCGCTCTGTGGGAATTTTTGGGACTACAATCCATCATTTTTGATTCCAAGGGAGTGAAACCACTGCGATTTGTCTCCCTCAGCCTCAGTCCCGACTTTCCCCCGCTCCCAAATCCTTTCCCTCCTTCCCATCCCGATGCAAATCCCTTCTCCCCCTCCCGAGTCGAGCCGAGCTTAACTCCAGCATGTTTTCCCTCAGGAATCCGCAGCCCAATCCAGAAAAAACAAAACATTCCCACAAAACCTCCAACTCCATGAACTCCTGCCCCGGCCTTGACCGCGCTCCCTCCTCCCCTCTCTTCCCAACCCCCATCCCGATCCCGCTTTTCCCCAGCTCACTGAGGTTTCCAGGAAATTTTTGCTCCCTGACGAAGGCACTTGCAAAAGCTCCGGAATTTTTGGGAGGCCGCCCGAAAGGAGCTGGGATTGGATGGATTCGCCCGGATTTGGGAGCGGTGGGGTCGGAGCTGGATTCGCATGCGCCGGAGGCAGAGAAAATCCCTGGAAAAGCAGGAGCTCCCCATTCCTATGGATTTTAGGGGAGGAGCTCTGGTTCACCTCGAGGTTGCAGGGAACAGCTGGGCTGGGATTGGGAGAATGGGAAGAAAACTGGGATGAGGCTGTCGGAACAAACCCCAGGATTCCAGCAGCTCCCAGGTCAATGCTTGTCCCTTTTCTGGCATTCCCGAGGAATGGCTGGGCTGTTCCTCGTTTGTTTTTTTGGAGAAGGATCCCCCACGCCCACTCCCAAATTCAATCCCAAAATTATTGGGACTGTGGAGGGAGCGGAGGACGTTCCCTTTCCTGTCGGGATTGTCATTCCTGGGTGTCTCAGCTGGGCCAGGACAACTGGGAAAGGGCTCTTCCAGCTGTATCCAGGGAAAAACTGGGTGGTGAGGATGATCCTGGGGCCAGAGGAGAATCCTCTGCATCCCAAAGGTGTGTCCTGGGAATCATGGGATGGTTTGGGTGGGAAGGGACCTGGGAATTCATCCCATTCCCACCCCATCCATGGGCAGGGACACCTCCCACTGTCCCAGGTGGATCCAAGCCCCAGTGTCCAGCCTGGCCTTGGACACTGCCAGGGATCCAGGGGCAGCCACAGCTGCTCTGGGAATTCCAGCCCAGCCCCTCCCCACCCTCCCAGCCAGCAATTCCTTCCCAAGATCCCAGCCCAAGCTCCCCTTTCCCAGTGGGAAGCCATTCCCTGGCTCCTGTCCCTCCAGGCCTTTTCCCGCTTCCTCTCCAGCTCCCACCCTTTGTCCTCTTCCCACTGTTTTTATGGACAGTCCAAGGATACAGGGAATTCCTGAATGCGTTCAGGAGCAGATTCCCAGCTGAGCACTCCATGGATGAACATCCATGTCCTGGTTTTCTGGGAATTCCAGCCGAAGCCGGTGGCGAGCCGAGGGTTTGAAATGTTTTGCTTCTCCCTTGGATCCTGTGGATCCCCTGGATCAAGCCTTGAGGAAGGATAATTCCAGGAGGAACCACGGGTTTTGTGGGATTTCTGCTTCCTACAGCTCAGGAATTGCTGGACATTGGAAATATTCCCTGTCTGCTTTTCCCAGCTGGGGTAAATGGTCCAGATCTGCCGGTTTTCCCAACCTAAACCTCCCAAATTCCCGAGATTTACCCCTTGCACGACAAATCCTTAAATTCATCACCCCACTCCCTAAATCCTGGGAAAAGGAATTTTTGATGTTACTCCCAGAAAGCTGCTTTTGATTTTCCACCTCTGGAATTCAGCCAAAATACCAGGATTTGAACCCAAGCTTCTCCAGAATCGCAGACTTTGGAGATTATTCCTTATCTTTTTTCCAAGGGCGGATCTTGAAGAGACGATGGGATCATCCAGCAGTCACTTCCCTCTTTTTCGTAGGATTTAATCCATGGATTCTTCCTTTGGGAGAGAGGTGTGATCCAAGCTGGGCAGAGGGGGCTGCTCCGAAGCCAAGATCCAGTCGGGAGTGCTGGATCCAAACAAAACCCTTCTCCCGCTTTTCGGACCATCCAAATCCATCCATCCCGAGCTTTCCGGAGCTTTTTTGTGGGAAACCTTCCCGCGCAGAACGGGAATTGCCAATTCCGGTATCCAGACTCCAGCTCCGACATCTATAAAGGATTCCCTGTCCCGACTCCCCTTCGTGGGGTTCTCGCAGAGACAAAACTTTCCAGGAATCTGGGATCGTTGAGGGTTTATCCCGAGTTTTGTTTGCATCCCTTGGAATTCATCACAGCTCCTGGAGAGCCGGGAGAGCCTCCACAACCTCCGGCTGCTCCAACTGGCTCCGGTTGGAAGTGAGGGAGTCAGGGAGGGTTAGAAACACTGGGAAGAGCTGAAGGCCCTCGGATCCGACAGGATTTGACTCCTGGTTTTCACGTGGATTTTCCTCAGAGTGCTGTATTCCAGGAGGATCGGGATCCAAGCCGGAGGGGAGCTCCGGATCCAGCAGGAGGAGGTCAGCGCTGCTCTTGTGCTGAGTGTTTGGAGCTGAGGTATCCAGAGGGGAAACGAATCCAGCGTGAGCTCAGATTTGATGGATATCCATGAAGGAAAAGGGAGAGCGGGAATTGCAGCAGTGCGGGCAAGGAAAGGCCTTTTTAGTGGGATCTGTTATCCTGCTAAAAAAAAATAGGGAAAAAACGGAAAAAAACCTTTCAAATCAGAATGTGGGGACTCTGCAAGGCCAGGTGGGATTGGGATTGGAGCCACCTGGGATAGTGGGAGGTGTCCCTGCCCATGGCAGGGGGTGGGAATGGGATGGGATTTCAGGTCCCTTCCCACCCAAAGCATTCCAGGATTCTGGAGCCCCTCTGCTCTGGAGCCCGGCTGGGAGAGCTGGGAATGTTCCCCTGGAGAAGGGAAGGCTCCAGGGAGAGCTCCGAGCCCCTGCCAGGGCCTGATGGGGCTCCAGGAGAGCTGGAGAGGGACTGGGGCCAAGGCCTGGAGGGACAGGACCCAGGGAATGGCTTCCCACTGGGAAAGGGGAGCTTGGGCTGGGATCTTGGGAAGGAATTGCTGGCTGGGAGGGTGGGGAGGGGCTGGGCTGGAATTCCCAGAGCAGCTGGGGCTGCCCCTGGATCCCTGGCAGTGTCCAAGGCCAGGTTGGACATTGGGGCTTGGAGCAGCCTGGGACAGTGGGAGGTGTCCCTGCCCATGGCAGGGGGTGGGAATGGGATGGGATTTCAGGTCCCTTCCCACCCAAACCATTCCAGGATTCCATGATTTCCCCTTTGGTGATCTGTCCTTCGAAAAGGACGAATAAACCTGGAATATCTCTCCCAACTCTGAATATTCCATGATTCCATGATCAGAGGTCCTTTGAAAAGGATGGATAAACCTGGAATAAACCCTCCCAGGCTGGGATATTCCGTGATTCCATGACACCCCTTTACAGCTGTCCTTGAAAAGGATGGATAAACCCAGAATCCAGGAGAACTTGCTTGGACAACTCTCCCCAAACCTCCAAAATCCCGAGGCAGAAGGAGCCCTTTATTCCATCCAGCCCGGAGCCGACTCCTCATTAGCGGGATGAGGTCATTCCTGGAGGATTGGGATCGGATCCCTGCAAAAACGGCCTTGTGAAGCTTTCCCTCTTCCAAGGGAAACGTGGGACCTCTGTCTCCTTTTCCTGGAGGATTGGAGAGCTCCAAACGAGCCGGGAGTTGGCTCCGGGCCCCGGCATTACTCAGGAAATCTGGCAGGAGGGAAAACCAGCGAACATTCCAAAAAAAAAGATGGAATTCCTGGTGTTACAACGAGCCCATTCAGTCGGAAAATCCCAGGCCATTCTCCCGTGCCAAGAACACCCAAATCAGGTAAATCCACGGCTTTGTTTTCCGGGCACTTCGGATTGTGGGGGAATTTAATAGGGATGGGTTTGGAGCCGCCAGGACGGAGCTGAGCTTCCCTCCCTCATCCCGGAACATCTGGGATCCGGGAAAACGCTGGGATTGGGGCAGGTAGGGAGAGGAGGAACAATAGGATTACCGGGAGTGGGAGGTAACCCGGAAGGGGTTTATCCTTCGGCTTTTCCAGAGGGAAGAGATCAAATGCTTCGCTGTCCTAGGGATTATGGGAGGAAGGGAGAGCGGCGCAGGATTTTCAGGAATGGGCGAATCTTCCCCGGAGCAGGGGGGAGATTTTGATGGGAAAGAAGGAAAGAATGGGATACGGGCAATGGTGGAGCTGGAGGTGTTCGGTCCAAGGTTTTTCTTGGATCAGGAGCAAGAGCAGCGTTTTCACATCCCAAAATTCTCTGGGATGGGTCAGCAAAGCTCTGGAAAATCCCAGAAGGAAAAGCAAGACTTTGTCCATGACCATGAATCCAATTTATCCCAAATTTCCTGGACGTCAAGGGAAAATCCCAGGGAATAAGGAAAGGAATGGCAAACGGCAGCCAAGCGCCGCTGTTTTTTTGGGATGGAGGGGTTTGGATTTGTGGGATACAAAAGGTCGGGATGGTTGATACATGAAGGGGGAAGTTGTGCCGGGATTGGGAATTCCCATGGATAATTCGGGCAGGAAGGAATCTCAGGAGGTGTCGGGTCCAGGTCCTTCTCAGGGATTTATCCAGCCTGACCTGGAAAACTTCCGAGGACAAGACAGGGACTGTAGGGCACTTCCGGGTTCCCAAATAATTCCCATTTTGGAGGGGAATTCCACATGGAATTCACTGTGTTTGAACTTCCTTAACTTTTTCTGGATGGCCTGGAGCAACCTGGGATGGCGGGAATTGTCCCTGCCCACGGCAGGGAGTTGGGACCGGATGATCCTTAAGGGCCATTCCAACCCTGGAACATTCCATGATTCCTTGATTCTGCTGCATGTGGAGGGATGGGATGGGATGGGATAGGATCCATGGGATGAGATCGATGGGATAGGGATAGGGATAGGGATAGGGATTGGGATGGGATGGGATGGGATGGGATGGGATGGGATGGGATGGGATGGGATGGCTCAGGAATGGGATGGACCCTCCCCAAATATTTCCTGGGAACCTGGGAGAGTCCTCCCATCATCATTCCCGAAAATCCCGAGCGAATTCCCATTTCTGCCAGAGCGGGAGGAGCGTGGGGCTTCTGCATCCCGCCAAATTCCATCGGCATCATTCCCTGGTCCTCACCTCATTTGGCCACTTCCAGCTGATGGGGTTTTGTTCCCGAAACAGCCCTGGAGCTGGGATAAGTCCTTCCCTCTTGGGAAAATGGGGATGGAGCTCAGTGGTGCCTTGGGAATGCTCAAATGTGGGATAACGGGATACAGCGTTGGGATATCCATTCCGGGATGGTGGCATCCAACAGGCTGAGGAAGAAGAGGATGAGTGGAAGGATTGGGATTGGGATTGGGATTGGGATTGGGATTGGGATTGGGATAGGAAGAGCCCAGATTTACAGAGTTTTCCATAGCTGACCTCCCCTTGGAACGAGATGTTCGCTCCATCCTGATCCCACAAACCTCTTCTTCCTCATCCCACAGGGATCTGACTCCCACTGGGAGCTTTGGGCTGCCCCGCTGGGGTCTTCCAAACTTCCCAAAATCCACAAAAATTCCCCCATTCCCAGCCTCATCCTGTGTTTAGTCTAATCCGGCACTGAGGACTGAATTCCTTGTGGAGCAGGATTTGGGATGGAGGGATCGCTCCTCCAGGATGGCTGGGATTGTTCCCATTCCTCCAAGACTCAGCTTTAGCCTGAGCCTTTCCTAAGCTGGGCTTTAACGGGACAGAGCAGCTCTCCCACCTCAATCCCCAGCTCAAACATCCTTCGCTCTCCAGCTGTGGTATTCCTGGGAATTCTTAATCCATCAGATCATCCCTGTGGCTGTGGTTAGTGGGAATCCAGTCTGGGCTTTGGGATCATCGCACCAATGCATTTCCCCTGGTTTTCCCATGTTTGTGTTCCCTGGGTGGAAGAGGGAATGGGGACATTCCAGGAACTCCTCCTTTTCCTGTGTCCAGCTCTGGGGCTGGAAAGGTCGGAGCTCTCTTGGATTCTGCCTGATTTTATGGCTTTTAGATTTTTCTTTTTCCTTGCCTGTTTTTTTGTGGGATCACCTTAAAAAAAACCCCAACGACGCAGTAATGGAATCCTGGAATGGTTTGGGTGGGAAGGGACCTTAATTCCCATCCCATTCCATGGGCAGGGACACCTTCCACTGTCCCAGGTGGATCCAAGCCCCAGTGTCCAGCCTGGCCTTGGACATTCCCAGGGATCCAGGGGCAGCCACAGCTGCTCTGGGAATTCCAGCCCAGCCCCTCCCCACCCTCCCAGCCAGCAATTCCTTCCCAAGTTCCCAGCCCAAGCTCCCCTTTCCCAGTGGGAAGCCATTCCCTGGGTCCTGTCCCTCCAGGCCTTGGCCCCAGTCCCTCTCCAGCTCTCCTGGAGCCCCTTCAGGCCCTGCAAGGGGCTCGGAGCTCTCCCTGGAGCCTTCCCTTCTCCAGGGGAACATTCCCAGCTCTCCCAGCCCGGCTCCACAGCAGAGGGGCTCCAGAATCCTGGAGCAGCTCCGGGGCCTCCTCTGGACTCTCTCCAGCAGCTCCACGTCCTCCTGAATTTGGGATCCGGGAGCTGGGGCAGCTCCACAGGTGGGGTCTCACCTGAGGGGGCCCCGGGGCAGAATTCCCACCTTTCCTGCTGCCCACGCGGCTTTGGGGCGATCCCAGTGGGAATCGAAATCGCTGGAAGGGCTCAGAAGTTCCTGAGCGGGCAGAGGGAAAAGGTTTGGCAGGGGAGCCGTGAGCTCACAAACCCCTTTCGTCGGGAATGATCCCGGGACAGCTCCCATCCAAACCCCGGGAAAAGCTGAGAGGAGGAGACGCGTCAGGATTGAATTATTTTCCTGTCAAAACCTCCTGTTCCTCCAGGTGTGAACACTCCCCCTTCCCAGAAATCCTGACGAGTGAGAAGCCTCTCCCCAGCCGGGCTGATGCCCTTGGAATATAAATATCCCTGGAAATGAGACAGCCTGAATGTCAACGAGTGGAAATGACCTTTCCCTGCTGAGGCTCTGGGTATCCGCTCGAATTTCTGGATCCAAGAACAGATCCAAAGCCTCGTCCTGCCACGGGAAGGTGAATCCAAAGAAGCGTCCAAACTTCGGTGGTGGCACCGAGTCCTGGCTGCGGCTTCCAGCCTGGATTTGCTCCGTGAGACTCGAAGGCACCAGGATTCTGTGTTCGGGTGAGGAAAAAGCCACGGAGCAAAGGGGGGCTTTGTTTTATCCGTGCTGTTTTTATGGAAAGGGAAGGGAAAAACAGATTAGGGTGGGAAATGAGGGAAGCGGTTATTTCTGGGAGCGGCTCTGTGCCCAGTGTTCCCTCTCCGGGAGGGAAGTGGCGTTTTCCCTGCGGGGCTTGGAAAGGAGAAAGAAAAGGGGGGAAAAGGAGCTATCCCAGGGGATTTTCCCAGCCCTTGGGGGTTGGGATTAGATTGTCTTTAAGGTGCCTTTCCCTCCCAAAATGTTCCATGATTCTGGAGGAGATTCCAGAGGGATACAGCAGTGGGAAAGGGAAGGAATCCATGTCCCAGAGTAATTCCAGAGGGTGTCACAGGCTCCTTTCCCAGGATCGTTCCAGGGCTGTTGTCAGCATCTCCAGGATAATTCACCTCCAAGGTGGGACCATTCCCTGACAGCTCTCAATCCTGGTATCCCTGTTCGGCCATAATTCCTGGAATCATGGAATGGTTTGGTTTGGAAGGGACCTCAAAGATGATCTAATTCCGACCCCAACGCCTCCCGCTATCCCAGGCTGCTCCAAGCCCTGTCCAGCCTGGCCTTGGACACTCCCAGGGATTCAGGGGCAGCCACAGTCCCATCCTTTTACAGGAATTCTCCCACCCTTTTCCAGTCAGGACTGGGAGGAGGTTCCAATTCCAGCCTTGCTGCTGTGGACAATTTTCCTGGGCTTTTCCAGAGGCGGAATAAAATCTGAGCATCCTGGGATAGTGGAAAGTGCCCATGGGATGATCCTGAAGATCCCTTCCACGGCATTCCGTGATTCCATGTTTCTCTGAACCAGGATCCCGGGAAGTTTCCTAAAATAATCAATCTATCAGTGCCTCCTCATCTGTTTCCCTTCCTCCTCCCAAATTCCAAACCTTCCCAAAATGGGATGAATGAGCCCCGGGATGCCCAGCCCATGGAATAAAGCAGCCGGTGTTTATCTGGAAATCAGGGAAAAATTCCAAGGCCTAAGGAAAGGTTTGGGACAAACGATTTTCCCCTGCTGCTCTGGAATTGTTTTCACCCCGTTTCAGGGCTGGGTGTGAACCTCGCACCTCATCCAAGACCATGTGAAAAATGTGGACGAAAAAGCAGGAATTTAAAAAAAAAAAAAAAAAAAGGGATGTTTTTTCCAGGGAATTGCTCCGGCAGAGCAGAGCTGTGCTTGGCACGGAGCTGGGCGGAGCTGGCGTTCCCAGCACCTCCAGACTGGTCTCCAGGGAATCCTAAACTGTGCTAAGAGCTGGGATTAACTCCATCTGGGAATGCTCTGGCAGCCGAGGATCTGCAGGGTCCGGTGAGACACAACTTCACGGACACAGAGGAGCCCATGGATCCCAGATGGTGTCAGGGAGAAGCCCATGGATCATGGATGGTGTCAGGAGAAGCCCATGGATCATGGATGGTGTCAGGAGGAGCCCATGGATCCCAGATGGTGTCAGGGAGTAGCCCATGGATCACGGATGGTGTCAGGAAGAGCCCATGGATCACGGATGGTGTCAGGAGGAACCCAAGAGCTTTTCCTCCTCCCTGGTGCCCGCTTTGGGCAGGCTCTGGAGTCATGGATCGGGATACGAGTATGGAAGTTTCGCAGATCCTTGGTGCTGGTCCAAAATTAATCCAGGGTGGGGATGAACAGCTGGAGCAGCCCGGGGAGAAGGATTGGGGATGCTGTGGATGAGGCTGGAATGGCCCAGCCCAGAACCCTCCAGCCCAGGGCTGATCCCAGCGTGGGCAGCAGGAAAGGTGGGAATTCTGCCCCGGGGCCCCCTCAGGTGAGACCCCACCTGCAGAGCTGCCCCAGCCCTGGGGCCAGCAGCAGAAGGACGTGGAGCTGCTGGAGAGAGCCCAGAGGAGGCCCCGGAGCTGCTGCAGGGCTGGAGCCCCTCTGCTCTGGAGCCAGGCTGGGAGAGCTGGGAATGTTCCCCTGGAGAAGGGAAGGCTCCAGGGAGAGCTCCGAGCCCCTTGCAGGGCCTGAAGGGGCTCCAGGAGAGCTGGAGAGGGACTGGGGCCAAGGCCTGGAGGGACAGGACCCAGGGAATGGCTTCCCACTGGGAAAGGGGAGCTTGGGCTGGGATCTTGGGAAGGAATTGCTGGCTGGGAGGGTGGGGAGGGGCTGGGCTGGAATTCCCAGAGCAGCTGTGGCTGCCCCTGGATCCCTGGGAATGTCCAAGGCCAGGTTGGACATTGGGGCTTGGATCCACCTGGGACAGTGGGAGGTGTCCCTGTCCACGGATGGGGTGGAATGGGATGATCTTTAAGTTCCCTTCCCACCCAAACCATTCCATGATTCCAAGCCTTTGCCTACAAGATTTCGCATCCCATTTTTTTCCTCCTTTTAAAAGCCGTTCCTGGGTTTTTGGGATAGTGAGGATGTCGTGCGCTCAGAGACGAAGGAATTCCAGGAAAGAAGGTGCTTTCCTAAGGGCAATCCAATGGGAACACGCCTTGGGATTCAGCCACATCTGGAGTTAATTTTTCCCGGGAGAGATCAGGGCCTTTTTTTTTTTTTTCTCGGCACGACAATGATACAGAAATTCAGGGAATTGTTTCCCCTGGGAGAAAAAGGCGGCACTGAGGCCTTTTTGGGAAAAAAAAAACCATTCAAAGGCCGATAACGAAACCCTTTGGAATTCTCGGTTTCAAAATAATTCCCGGTCTCAGCATGCAATTCAAAGAATTCCTTGCGAGGATTAAAGGAGCTGAAAGCAAAACAAAGCACCTTGGAGAAGAATGAAACACTCGGAGACGCTCTGGGATCCAAAATCCAGAGCCCTTTGTTTCCCCACGATAAAAATAGGGATAAAATCTCGGAGCTTTTTGAAGTTCAGCTGAAGCTCTGGCCGCCGTTTGCCGGGAAAACTGTGGGATTTTAGGGATAAAGTTGATTTTTGCTGGCACAGGAAGTGGGGATGAGGAGGGGGAGAATCTGAGGAGGGAAGACGGGTGGGGAGTTGTGTCCGTGTCAAAGCTGTCCCATAAATACCTGGAATTTCACTCTCTTGGCAGCGGAATATTTCTCCCAAGTTCCATGTGGAACTGGGAGAGGGAGCAGTGCCGACCCGGTGGAAACAATCATGGAATCATGGAATGGTTTGGGTTGGGAGGGAATGATCCAGTGCCACCCCATCCATGGGCAGGGGCACCTCCCACTGTCCCAGGTGGATCCAAGCCCCAGTGTCCAACCTGGCCTTGGACACTGCCAGGGATCCAGGGGCAGCCACAGCTGCTCTGGGAATTCCAGCCCAGCCCCTCCCCGCCCTCCCAGCCAGCAATTCCTTCCCAAGATCCCAGCCCAAGCTCCCCTTTCCCAGTGGGAAGCCATTCCCTGGCTCCTGTCCCTCCAGGCCTTGTCCCCAGTCCCTCTCCAGCTCTCCCGGGGCCCCGTTAGGTTTCCATATCCGTGCGTTTGTTGAGCAATTCCAGGGATGGAGGCTCTGCCCCTGCCCTGGGCAGCTCCAATGTTTAATCGCCCTTTCCAGGAAGGAATTTTCCCAGTATCCAGCCTGAGCCTTCCCTGGCTCAGCCTGAGGCCATTCCCTCTCCTCCTGTCCCTGTTCCCTGGGATAAGATCCCAAATCCCTGCCCCCTCCTATCAGGGAATTTCAGAGAGGGAAAAGGATCCCTCTGGATCCTCCTTTACGCCAGGCTGAGCCCCTTTCCCAGCTCCCTCAGGAATTCTCCAGCCCCTTCCCAGCTCTGTTCCCTTCCCTGGACATGCTCCAGCCCCTCCATGTCCTTGTCCTGAGGGCCCAAAACTTTGGACAAGTCCAGATCAGAGGAATTTCCCTGAGATTTTAGCAGAGGATCCTCGGGACTCGCAGATCTCCCGGGAATATTTCCACCAGCGGAACAACGTGGCCTTTCCCCCACCTCTGGAATATTCCTGGATGCCGAATAAAAGGGACGCCACCGGACACCTCATCCATGATGGCGTTTCCCTCTGAACTTGTGTTCCAGCACATCCATCGCTCCAAAAAAGGGGATACAGCAGGGGAAGCTCCAAACGGCTCCCAAAACTCCCTGGAAAAATCCCGATCCACCACCAGGTTCGAATTTAATTGGACAGGGATGAAGCCTTTCCCAGTTCCGGGAAGGACGGGATTCTTCGGGATGTGTGTAATTCCAGTTTGGGAGCCTGTGGAGAGATGGAGCTCATCTGCATTTCCTGGCCTGAGAAACCTTGGGAAACCTTCGGAGCCATTCCCAAGCGTCTGGGAAAGTCTTCCCCTCTCTCATGGAACGGGAACAACTGGGGGGTTGGTTTGAACTTCCTGGCACGGAACAAGCGGAGAAGGGAAGAGCCCGGGAGTGGGATTGTCTCCGAGTCCAGAGAAGAAGGAGCTGGAAGCGATTCAGAGCCTCGGCCGCGCTCCGGAGGCCTAAAATCCCGGCTGGAATCCCAGAGCTCGTATCCCGCTCGTTTTCGGGAGGCTGTAATGGAAAACAGCAGGATCGGCAGCCATGGCCGCGTTCGCTCCGGGCTGGGACAATCCCGAGGTTCTCACGAGCTACTGCTCTGGCAAATCCCTGCTCCCAAGGGCCCCGGCGCACGGGAGTTTCCCTGGAAGCAGGAGCAGAGCAGCTGGAATGCTCGCGGAGAGGTGGATGCAGGGCTGGAGAGGGGCTGAGACATCCAGAGGGCCTTCCGAAGGGGAAGGAACAAAGTCCCGGATCTGACGGGGAGCAGGGCGGGAAGCCCGGAGCGGTGGTGGGATCGCTCCATGATCCAGAGCTCCGACCTCTCCCGCCTGGAATAGCTCCCCGCCATTGTCCTTACGGAGCTGAGGATGGAGCAGCTCTCCAGAAGGACCTGGAGGAGCGTGGAAAATCAGCCCAAAAAATTGTCATTTTGCATGGATGAGCCCAGAAAAAATCCTCCAAGTACCTCCATGAGTTGTGGCCGGGAATTCTTCTGGAATGCTGCAGTCGGGGAATCATGGAATGTTAAGGATTGGAAGGGACCCTAAAGATGATCCCATTCCACCCCCATCCATGGGCAGGGACATCTTCTGCTGTCCCAGGGTGCTCCAAGCCCCATCCAAGCTGGCCTTGGACACTTCCAGGGATATCCGGAGTCTCCCTCCTCACATTCCTTCCAAGCTCATGTTTTTGTGGAATCGGCGGCTCGGCCACGCGTGGTGCAAACCTCGGGATGTGGGTGCAGGATTCCGACCAAAAGGACGGAGCTTGGAAAAACCTGGGATAGTGGAAGCTGTCCCTGCCCATGGATGGGATGGGACAGGGATGGATGGGACAGGATAGGGATGGATGGGACAAGATAGGGATGGATGGGACAGGGATGGGATGGGATGGGATGG
>VZTI01003749.1:44782-55388 GCA_013397865.1 Struthidea cinerea
CTCTGGAAAAAAACTGGGAGATGTGGAAAGGGAAGGAAAATGAGAGGGAAGAAATTTAAAGGGAAGACGTGAAGGAAGAAAGGGAACTGTGGACAGGAAAAAGGGGGAGAAGCTTCTTTGGGAATTGTGGGCAGGAAAAAGAGGGAGAAGCTGGTTTGGGAATTGTGGGCAATAAGAAAGGGGGGAATAACTGATTTGGGAATTGTGGGCAGGAAAAAGAGGGAGAAGCTGGTTTGGGAATTGTGGGCAATAAGAAAGGGGGGAATAACTGATTTGGGAATTGTGGGCAGGAAAAAGAGGGAGAAGCTGGTTTGGGAATTGTGGGCAATAAGAAAGGGGGGAATAACTGATTTGGGAATTGTGGGCAGGAAAAAAGGGGGAGCGGCTGGTTTAGGGGAGATTTGGGGTTTCCAAAGAGGAATTTTTCCCAAAAAAGGGGGAGAAGGGCACAGGGAAGAAAGCGGGAGGAGGGAGTGAGGAATCACAGCATCCGTTTGGCTGGAAAAGCCCTGGAATATCATCCAGCCCAACCTCGGAACAGCTGCAGAGAGCAGCGGGGCTGGATCCTTCCTCACCTCGGGAATGAGGAGCCGCTCCCTGGGGGTTCTCCTCCCGAAAGGATTTCCCCTCGCGGCATTCCCAGCCCAGCTCCGCAATATCCCGATCCCAATCCCTCCCTGCCATCCACGTGGAGCTGTTTGGAGAGCAAACAATTCCCCATTCCCAGGAATTCCTTCCCGAACAATCCCGGGATCGTGTCCTTTGGCTGCCCTGGAGTGACCCCCGGGAGCAGCGGAACGAAACCCTTCCCTTCCCATCTTTTCGCTCCAAGGAGAAAGGAAACGTGGAAAAATCCCGCCGGGAGCAGTTGGATGAGGCCTCTTCCGAAGATCCAAACCCCCACTGGAATCTTTCCCCTGCCCTGGGATCGGCATCTGAGAGGGAAAAATGTTCCTCCCGAGGTCACTTCCAGCTTGGAAAAGCCGTTGTTTGTAGGACACAGAAAGCCAAAGGGAATTTTTGTTTGTTCTTTCCAGCTGTTCCCAAAATCCGGCTGGGAAAGGGATGCCCAGGGCACCGGAGGTGATGGAAATTTGTGGGAAAAGCAAAGGGAATGGATTTTTATCTGGGATTTTACCCTGGAAGAGGCCACAAAAGTGGAAAAGTTGTTTCCAAAAAGGTGAAGCCATTCCCTGCTCCTCACATTCCTCTGGAAAAGAGCTTTTCCTGGATTTTTTTCGCTCTTCCAGGAGTTGGATAAAACCAGGCCTCGAAGAAAACTCCGAAAGCTCCAGGTGAGGAAAAATTCCTTTGTTTTCCTCACCGGCTCCTTCCTGTCTTGGGAGATCAGAGGAAAAGAGAAAAAGATGGAATTTGAGGGATAAATTCCCTTTCTCCCTTCTCCCTGCCTTGGAAAATTCCTTCCTCTGCTATGGGAAGTGGAAATTCCTCATGGAAAACTCTTCTTTCTTCATGGAAAAGGAGTTTGGAGCAAGTTATCAATGTAGGATCTTGGAATTAGGGGGGGAATCATTCAGGATCAGCCCCCGACATTCCCAAGTTTCCACGACTGCTCGGCTGGGATATTTCCAGTCCTTTTCCCATGCCAAAGCCATTCCTGGTGCAGCAGGAAAAGCCCAAACCTGGAATTGAGCTGGGGGTTACAAACTTTAGGGAAAAACCGGCTCCGAAAGTTCTCCTAATGCTCTGGATCAGTCGGAATCCTGCGGGATTCCTACGGCTGGAGGGAAACTCTTCCCAAAGGGCCAAGGGAAAGCTTCCCATGGATACTCCAAGGTGGAAAATGCAGCAGTTTGGGAATTTTTTTATGTAAAAATCAAATTTTAATCCTGGTTTCGGGGTCCAATTCCCAAATGTTTCACAGATCCCACCAAAATCTGCACTTCCGTAAGAATTGAAGAATCCTGGGATCGTGAAGTTTGGAAAAGATTCCGAGACCATCAAATCCAACCCAATTCCCACCACATTCACCACAAATGATTCCTCAAATGCCGCATCCGTAAATTCTTTGAACGATTCCAGGGATTGGGATTCCACCACTGCCCCCGGGCATCCCATTCCAATGCCTGACACCCATTCCCATGGATAAATTTCCCTGATTTTTAATCCAAACCTCCGCTGACCATCCCGCGGCGTTATCCCAGGAAGAAAAGACTTCGCTTCATCCCTTTCCCACAGAATTAACTCTTGGATTGTCCCGTTTTTCTGGCTGAGACAGTTCCTTCATCCCGAGGAATTCCAGGGAGTAAAGATTCCCAATCCAAATGAAATCAGACCAACCGATCGGATTCCTTCCAAAAATGTCTTCCCTGAGGGATTTTTTTTCCAGGAGAGGCTCAGGTTGGACATCAGGAGGAATTTCCTCATGGAAAGGGTGGTCAGGGATTGGAATTACCCAGCGAGGTTTGGATTCCCCGTTCCTGGAGGTGTCCAAGGAATTCCACTCGGTGCCAAGGTGGGGATCGGTCCCGGGTTGGACTCGATGATCCTGGAATTCCAACCTCAGCGATCCCGGGATTCTGTGCCAGCCGTGAATCCCTGCAGTGGTTCCAGGTGTGGAATCTGACAGCTCTGCCAGGCTCAGCCTGGGGATCCAAAGTTTAAACTCCCACTTCAGGCTGGATTTTAGGGAAAATTCCTTCATGGAAAAGGTTGTCCGGCCCTGCCCAGGTCCCCAGGACAGCACCTCCCGAGTATCCCAAGGATTTATCCCGGCTCCAATGGGAATCTGCTGCTCTGTTCCCCACATCCCATGGGAAAATCTCCTCCAGCTCCCACACAGGATGGAAAATCTGCCAATTCCACCTTTTCCTTCCTCTTCCCAAGGCCCACAGCAATCCCGGGAATCACCTGAGCCAACCCCAACTCCTGCCACCTTCTCTCCTCGTGGACTTCTTGTCCCTGCTGGAACAGAAGAACCAGAAAATTTTGGCCGCTCTGTGGCCAAAAAAATTCCTCGCCGGAGCCTTCCCTCCTCCGGGAACATTCCCGATGAGCCAAGGAGAGGAACCACAGGGAGTGGCCTGGGAAATCAGCCCCGGATTTGATGTTTTGCACATTCCCGGCCGCTCCAACAGCTGCGTCCTCAAAGGAATTGTTCTGGACACCTTCGTGGTGGCCCCGCTCCGGTTGGGAAATGCTCCTTCCGAAGGAAAACTGGATGCGCTGGGATAACTCCGGACTCAACTTTCTGGGAGAGAATGAGGCGCTTTTTTCCCACTAATCTGAGGGATTTGGGGTTGTTTTTTTTTTTGTTCCCTGAACCAGCAGCGCTGTCAGCAATTCCTGAGTGGAGCTGAGTAGTGCAGGGAATGTTTGGTTTTCCTGGAGAATTCCAGCTCTGCCGAGCAGATTCCATCCTTGTCCATTTGGATGCTGTTTCATAGAAACACACGGAAATCATGGAATCCTGGAATGGTTTGGGTGGGAAGGGGCCTCCCACTGTCCCAGGTGGATCCAAGTCTCATCCAGCCTGGCTTTGGACATTCCCAGGGATCCAGGGGGAGCCACAGCTGCTCTGGGAATTCCAGCCCAGCCCCTCCCCACCCTCCCAGCCAGCAATTCCTTCCCAAGATCCCAGCCCAAGCTCCCCTTTCCCAGTGGGAAGCCATTCCCTGGCTCCTGTCCCTCCAGGCCTTGGCCCCAGTCCCTCTCCAGCTCTCCTGGAGCCCCTTCAGGCCCTGCAAGGGGCTCGGAGCTCTCCCTGGAGCCTTCCCTTCTCCAGGGGAACATTCCCAGCTCTCCCAGCCCAGCTCCAGAGCAGAGGGGCTCCAGAAGCCGGGAATGATTTGGGTGGGAACGGACCTGGAATCCCATCCCAGTCCCACCCCATCCATGTTCAGGGACGTCCTCCCACTATCCCAGGCTGCTCCAAGCCCCAATGTCCAACCTGGCCTTGGACACTTCCTGGGATGGGGACTCCACCGTCACTCTGGAAAAGCCCTCAGACCTCTCATTCCCACTTTTCCAGGCGGTGTGGATTGACACAAAAGCTCCTTTCCAGAGGTGTTATCCCCGTCCTGTCCCAAATCCATCACGGAGGTGCCATGGAATGGTGAGTGGGGGCAGGACCCAAAGGAACCATCCCTCTTTTTTGCTGCATTCCCAGAGATTTTCACTGCGTGCTCCCAGAGCTTTTTCTTCAGAAAACACGGAATTATTTCAGAAAATGTGGAATTATTTCCTCATCTTGCGGGAGAGGTCAGGATCAAGCTGACGTCAACATTTTGGGAATGGCTCCGCCCAGCCTCGGCAGTGGGAAAAGCCACCAGAACATTCCAAACCCCAGATCTTTCCCAAGAAACATCTTTCCCTCCTCCAGCTACGACCACCAAAGCCAAGTATCCTGGATTTTCGCTGCTGCTGGAATTGGTGGCACCCCCAGCCAGGCTCCCGAATTGTTTGTTCATTCCCTGAAATAATTTTGGGCGTAGCAATCCCAGCCGGGGGTCGGGAGCCGGCTCAATCCGGCTCCGGTTGGGATGGGGCCGTGCTGTTGTGAAGGGAAATGACTTGGAAGCACAACCCTACGGATGGAATCCATCAAATCCGTCTGGACTTCAGGGCTCGGGGATGCTCCATTGGTCTTCTCATTCCAGAGGAATTTGTGGCCTCGCTGTCTCCAGGGCTCCTTTGAAGCTTTTCCGAGTCTGGCTCGGGGATGAGGGAATTTCCTGAGGTGGCAAAGGGGAGCACAGGGTTCTTCCGGTGGGATTGGGAAAGGGTTTCACCCTCGGAAAGAAGGGAATGAAAAACCCTCCCAGGTTCTGTGGCGCAGAGGTCTGGGAGCCACATCCAAAATCATGGAATTATCCCAGACTGGTTTGGGTTGGGAGGGACCTTAAAGCTCATCTCATTCCCACCCCACCTCCCACTGTCCCAGGTGGATCCAAGCCCCAATGTCCAGCCTGGCCTTGGACATTCCCAGGGATCCAGGGGCAGCCACAGCTGCTCTGGGAATTCCAGCCCAGCCCCTCCCCACCCTCCCAGCCAGCAATTCCTTCCCAAGATCCCAGCCTAAGCTCCCCTTTCCCAGTGGGAAGCCATTCCCTGGGTCCTGTCCCTCCAGCCCTTGGCCCCAGTCCCTCTCCAGCTCTCCTGGAGCCCCTTCAGGCCCTGCAAGGGGCTCGGAGCTCTCCCTGGAGCCTTCCCTTCTCCAGGGGAACATTCCCAGCTCTCCCAGCCCGGCTCCAGCCCTGGGATGGAAATGAAGGGATCCAAAAGAAGGACACTGTGATCCTGGAAAATCCCTCCTTGCTATTGGAATCGTTCCCGGAGGAGCCAAGAAGGAGCTGATGAGAACCAAATTCCTCTTGATAGGGAATTTAAGGGATAAATTGCAGGGAAGGGAAAGGCCTGGATGTGCCGGGGGGGATTTTGGGTGGGAGAACAGATGGGATAACTCGGGATGATCCAAGCTGGGCTGGAAAGAACATTCCAACCGCTGGAGAACACACCTGAGCTTCAACCCTTGACTAAGGCCAATTAATTTGCATTAATTAACAGAGCTTTGAACTCACCAATTCCCAGGAAAAAAAAAATCCCATTCCTTTTGTCCATTTGGTTTGAAAAAATGGGGGATTTCCTCTGGAAGCAACTAAAGATCCCAGCGAGTTCCCTCCTTTCTTTCTCCACCTCCGATATTTACGCTGGAAAATATTTTCCTTGGAGTTCCCTTTTATCCCTCCAGGAGCATCTTTCTCCTGTTGGCTCCAAAAGTGCTACAGATCCATGAAAGCTCGGAATTCAGGGAATGAAATCCTTGGATTAAAACTTTTCCAGGCTGTTTGCAGTGACCACATCCCAGGGGGAGATAGAAGGGTAAGGATTTGGGATGGGAATTCACCCAGATAAAGGGATTTTGGGTTGTCTCCCCATCCCACGCCGATTCCAGGTGGGAAAAACGTTCAGGATGTGGTCCAGGTTTAAATCCTGAGTTTGGAGAGAGCAAAGCCCAGCTCTAAAACCAGGCTCAGGCAAGCCCAGGACGGGGCTTTAGTTTCAAATCCATCCCTCGGAGAGAGGGAAACTGAGGCAGAGCCAAGGATTCTTCCCAGTTTGGATCCACATCTGTGTCCAAAAGTTTGGAGCAGCTTCTCCAAGGAGTTTGTTTGTTAAAATCCCAAACTTTTCCGTAGCTTCCACCTGGATTGTTTCCAGGCCTGGAGTTTAACGGAAAAGCTCTTAAGCCAGGCTCAGGCAAGCCCAGGACTGGGCTTTAGTTCGGAATCTTTCCCATGGAGAGAGGGAAACTGAGGCAGAGCCAAAGATCCAGTTGGATTCTCCCCAGTTTGGATCCACACCTGCATCCGAAACTTTGGAGCAGCTTCTCCAAGGGGTTTGTTCGTTGAAATCCAAACTTTTCTGTAGCTTCCACCTGGATCCTTTCCAGGACCGGAGTTTAAGGGAAAAGCTCCTTAAAACAATTAAATAAATCCATGGATAAATGAACTCCCTGGAGCCCTTCTCCGGATGATCCCGAGGAGTGGGAATGTCACAGATCCAGCGCTGGAGGTTGGTGCTGCCCACGGGATTTTTCCTTTGGTTGGGGTATCCTGATCCTGGTTTACTTTTCCTCCGGGAATTCTTCCCGGTGGGAGCCTCTGTGACTTCCTGAGCTGCTCCTCTGACCTCATCTGAGGATTTCGTGCCCTTCTTTTCCTTGGAAAACTCCTCGGAAAAGGGATGCTGAGCTGCATTTAGGGCTGTGACGCACCTCCTAAATAATCTGGTTAAGATGATCCAGAAGATTCCAGGCAAACCTGGATTCCATGAATTCAATTCTGAATTCCATGAATGTTTTTTTCCAGGAATTATGAATCCTCTGAGTTTTCTCGTCCTGTAAATTCCCGGTAGAATTAATTATGATTAATTGTGATTAATTATCTCATGAGCTCTTACCAAATACTCCTGTGGTTTAGTGGATACTCCAGGGAAAAAAAACAGCAATTCCTTGGAATATTTTGTGGAAAGATCCATCAGGGATGTTCTAATGTTGAGTTTGGAGGTGGAGGAGGGAGGATTCACCTCTGGATTTCACCCCGTGGGTTGTGGAAACCTGGGATGGATGGATAATTTCCAAGGAATCTCCGAAGATTTCAATCCTAGAAAAAGAGTTTTGTCTGTGCTCCGTGGAGATTTCCATGAGGAAAATTCCCTTAGGGAGTGGCAGCTCCACCGGGACACCTTTGGGAATCCAAAAGGATTAAAAACCTCGGGAATAGGCGGCCAGACCTCTAATTCCAGGAGTTTTCCTCACCCTTAACCCAACACAAACCTCACGGAGATGCTCCGTGTGCTGAAGATCTTCGAGAGGAGACCCGAAATCCGGGAAAAGGGGAGGGACACCCCTGGATTCGTCCCCAGGATTGGGGCGCGGAGCTGGGAACTTCTGGCTCCTCCCAGTAGAGGGCAGCAATGGCCCACGCTCCATAGCCAGGCAATTCCAGCGGGATCTGGGGAGAAGATCCATGCGGAACGTGCCTCAAAAAGGACCGAACGAAAGGAAAAATCCCCTCAGCTCCAGGAGAAAGGGCTCCAAGTCCAGGGATTTGCTTCAGCTTTGGGTGATTCCTTTAACATCCAAAAAAGTGGGAAGAGAGCGAGGCTGGGATGCGAGGAAAAGGGATGTGGGTGATCCCGATGGAAAAATGTCCCGGAGCCACCCGGTGAATCCTTGCGGCTTTCCTGGAGGGCTTGGAATTGAAGAGAGCCCAGGGAAAGATTGGATGAAACCAGGACTAAAGCAGCTCCTTCCCGCTGGATCTGCGGCTTTGGAAAAGCTGGATTCTCTTTGGGATCTCCATCCCGACTCTCCCGGGGTCTCTGGGAAGAATGGAGCCTTGGGGATCCAGCCCAAACTGCTCCAGGTGTATTCCTTGGCAAGGTGCTTTGGAAGCGCCTTCCGGCTGCCTGTTCCCGGGGTTTTTAATCCTTTCAGATTCCCAAAGGTGTCCCGGTGGAGCTGCCACTCCCTAAGGGAATTTTCCTCATGGAAATCTCCACGGAGCACAGACAAAACTCTTTTTCTAGGATTGAAATCTTCGGAGATTCCTTGGAAATTATCCATCCATCCCAGATTTCCACGGCCCACGGGGTGAAATCCGGAGACGGATCCTCCCTCCTCCGCCTCCAAACTCAACCTTAGAGCATCCCTGACGGATCTTTCCACAAAATATTCCAAGGAATTGCTGGTTTTCCCAGATGTATCCACTAAACCAGGAGAACATTTTGTAGGATCCGGGCAGGGCTTGGGGGTGAATTCCTTACGACGAGGAAAGCTGGGATGGAGGGAATCCATCCAGGGATAAATATCGGCACGGAGGGAAACCTAACTGGGAATGCAGCTGGGCCCCTTCCCGTGGGGAAAAGCCAGGGATAACACCCTGGATGGATTCCATAGGTTTAGAGGGAGTTTTCCATGTGGATATTCTTCCCTGGATCATTGGATAGCGTTTCCTCCGGGCATTTTTGGGATGGGGAACAACACTGGGACATCCAGGCACAGAGGTCGGGATGTGCCTTTGGAATGATTCCAGGGCTTCCAGGAGGAAGCTCCGCTTGGATTCAGGAGCTGCTGGAGGAGACGGCATTCCCTTCTCCCAGCCAGCCTGGGAAAAGCCGGGAAGCAGATCCCAGTCTGGGAAAGGGCCACCATTCCCTGCCTGCTCCAGGGAAGTGCAGCATGGAAAGGGAACGGAACAGGGAATTCCTGGGAATACAGACATGCCTGGAATTGGGGGATCCATGCCTGAGCTCTGTCTGAGGGATCCAAGGATACGATAGCACGGAAAGGGTTAAAAGTGGGACGCTGAAGTGAGAAAAGTGGGATGTTGGATGAGGCCTAGAAAGAGTGGGATCACGATATTCCAGTGGGATGGTTTTTGGGAGCCTTGTGCTGGTAGCTGAGCTCTGGAAAGGTCGGAAGCAAAGGACAATGGGAATGTATTCCAGAGGTGATCCTTGTTCTCCCCTCTCTGCCGGGATACGGAACGGGAGAACGATCCCAGTGCTCCGATGGCCAACAGGGAGCTGTGCCCAGAACTTCATCCAAGCTGGGAATGTGAATCCCACGGGAAAATTTGGGATCTGGGACTCTATGGAGAGGCTGCTGAGGCTTGTCTGGCTCGGGGACTATATTCCCTGGTGGTTTTCCATGGAGGAAACCGTATGGATATGGAGACCTGGCTCCATGGGTCTGTGGGGTGATGGTCAAGGGCCTGTCATTGTGGGATCCTAAAATCATGGAATGGGTTGGGTTGGAAGGGACCTTAAAGATCTTCTCATTCCAACCCCTCTGACAAGGGACACCTTCCACGATCCCAGGGAGAGCTCCCAGCCCTGTCCAGGAGAGCTGGAGAGGGACTGGGGCCAAGGCCTGGAGGGACAGGAACCAGGGAATGGATTCCCACTGAGACANAAAGGGGAGCTTGGGCTGGGATCTTGGGAAGGAATTGCTGGCTGGGAGGGTGGGGAGGGGCTGGGCTGGAATTCCCAGAGCAGCTGTGGCTGCCCCTGGATCCCTGGGAATGTCCAAGGCCAGGTTGGACATTGGGGCTTGTGGACAGTGGGAGGCGTCCCTGCCCATGGATGGGCTGGAATGGGATGGGATTTAAGGTCCCTTCCAACCCAAACCATTCCATGATTCCAGGATTTATTCCATGATTCCATGATTTTAATGTCCAGGACCAGAGAAGCTCTGGAGGCTCTGGCAGGTGGGACGGAGCAGTGGAAGTTCGGAACCGTCCCTCCATCGCTAAATCCGGTGCTCATCCAGCCCCAATTCCCTGGAGCAGAGCTCAGGGTTCCTGGAGCTGTCAGATCCTAAAGATCTCCAAAGAAAACAGCTCCCGGCACTTTTAAGGATTTGCCTCCATGGAGAGAGGAACCATGGAAGGAAACCGGATCATCCCACCTTTCCCACCTTTTCCAATCTTCCAAAGGAGCTGCTTTGCAAATTCCATTTCCAAGATTTAATTCCTGGGATTCATCCAAGTCCTGCTGTCATTCCGAAGGCCTCTGTTTATTTATGTTTTAATTTTATTTAGCCCTGTCCCGCTTCTTTATTTCCAACCCCATTAATTCCCAATTAAACCCCTCATCCCTTATCCCCGGGAGATGGGGTGACCTTATCCCAGCGTTTTATCCCCGTCTTTGTTTATCCCGGATTTTGGAAAGACATCAAATCTCCACTCAAAGGCCTCAGCCTATGGAGAAGGAGGCACATCCCAGGGGAAGCAATTTCAAAGGATTCATCCTTCTTTCCAGGAAAAATCTTCCCAACTCTTTTTTTGGATTTAACCCCCGGCTGCAGGAATTGTGTTTTTTCAAAGGAAAATCCAAACTTGCTGGAAGCGAAATCCTTCGTTTTCACGGAGCGATTCCTCTCTGTTTTTATTGGCATTTAAGGATCTGAGGTGGACGCATCCTAAAAATATTCTTTGGTCCGGATTCTGATGATACGGGATAAATTTTCCTTTTCAAACTTCTAAACATCGTTAAACGCAAAAATCCTCATTCTTCCTCAAAATATTTTTTCTCTGGCTGAAAATTCTGGGATTTGAGAGGTTTTGGTAAAAAAAAAAAA
>VZTI01003750.1:0-15403 GCA_013397865.1 Struthidea cinerea
AAAGTTAAAACCACGCTAGAAAATTCTGCAGAGAACTATCTCCCGTGGGAAGGATCCCANTGGGAAGGATCCCACAGCACAGCAGAAGAAAACTCCTTAAGTGTACTGAAAAAAGATTTTTAGGAAGCGAAAGACTAACCAAAACGCCATGTTTTGTTTCCTTGTATGGTTGGCGGAAAGAGGAAGGGACTGGGAAGCAAATGTGTTCTAAAGGTTTATTTTAGTTCTCATTACCCTTTTTACTTTTAATTCTGTTAAAAATAAATCTTCTTTATACTGTTTAAGTTTTGAACCTGTTTTTCCTTGAAATGTTTTTCACGCTAATCCTTATCTCAACTCATGATGTTTTCATGTTAATTTCCCCTCCTCTGCTCAGCTACAGCAGATGAAAATAAGTGGATAGATTTTCCTGGGTGCCTGGCAATTAGCCAGTGTCAAACCCCGACAGAGAGGTTTTCCTTCTTTTCCCAAAAACACTATAGAGATGAACATGTCCCATTTTCTTTTATCAATCTGTTATTGATATCATATATTGACCACATATCTGATAGCATAGATATTTTTAAGAGCTCTTGGTAATCCCAACTGCCTTTTTAGCTGAAGTGACCTGTTCTGTAATGTTCTGCTGTGTACAGGACATGGTGCAACTTTGTATTTTTACAGTTATAGAGACTCCTTCCAATATTTACAGGTATTAATGTCCATATATATTTGATTGAAATTGCTGACCTAAAAAATTCCACAGGAAAAAAAAAAAAAAGAAGCCAAAAAACTGCATTTGTATTAAGTGAAGACTCAAGGAGGATCATAAGCCACATATTCTAGAACTGGGCTTTTATTAAAACCATTAAACATATCCAAATCAACTGGCCACAGTAAGAGAGAAAACCAGTCCTCTGTGGCCAATAATAAAAGCCAGGATTACCATGCCAGGTGACTTCAGGGAGTCAGATCTCTCCTCAGGAGCTATGGCTGCTAATGTCACAGTGACGAATAATATGTGACCTTATTTTGCAATGCACGCAGCCGGGTCCCCTGACACTACCAAGCCAGACAGGGCCCCAGACTGGCATGCCAGGCTACAATCTTCTACCCTGATGTTGCAATTACCTTTGAAGAAAGTGTTTTGAAGTCCACCTGTTCCAGGAACGATCCAGTCTGAGAGCTGTCTGGGCCCAATGCTTTGCACAGTACAGCAACCATTCATGTTTTCTTATGAGAGAACACATAAGATGATAAACAGAGCTGTTTGTACAGATGGAGGTGTTACTTGATGGAGATACGTGAATTATATAATATGTACTTATATACTGTACCATTTTTTCCCTTACTAGTATCTTCTGTCATGCATTTATTGGGTACTGGTTTCGGTGAATCAGTTAATCTGCAGAATGCACACACAACCCCATCCTCAAACGCCAATAGTTAGCAGCATTATGTCTTTAGTATTTACCACCTATCTTTCTGTGCTGTATTTAAATATGCCTAGTCTGCATAGTCTCGCTGTATACCATCACAGTTATCTTTTGCAGCCCTTCATTAGTCCTTCAATATACCATAAACATCCTGCTCATTAGCCCATAATCACTCTGCTTATCAGTTACATTTTCAAGCTCCTCATTACTTTGCTGCACAGCTCCAACAATTAGCCTTTATATTCTACAGGCTGACAAAACATCACATTAGCTTCTATTAGGTGCAGCCACCTCCTTTCCTCCCAGAAACTGTTAGTTTAGGTTAGACAACTATTCTGAAACTACTGCCTTGGTGCATTAATTCCATCACCAACACACAGCACTTGCTGACAGTACATCTTGGAAGGTACAGCCTGTAGCCACGCTTGCAGTACACAGATACTTGTGATGAATCCACTCAACCATGAAACAAGCAGTGTCACAGTGACAAAGCAGACAAGACACCACCAGAAGACAGGGTTATGTCTTACTTTCACAAGAAAGTAAAAGGTCTGGGTTATTTCTTCCTTCTTAGCTTTGCAGCCATGGCAGAGCTGGGGCATGCACTGGATCACACTGCCCTCAAGGGGCACAGGGGCACCTTAAGATGCCTGGGGGCAAATTAAAAATTTCCCACAATCATTCAACCCCAGCCATTTTTTCCTGTTAAAAACAAAATTATTGAAATTATTCACAGTCAAATTAATGGTTTTGAAGTCTTGCTTTTGGATAATTTCCCTAATGCTGTTTACAATCCCTTTCCACAAACAGTTCTGGTGACCTACACGAGGAAGTAGAAAACACGAATGAAATTATGGGAAATAGGGAAAGATCAATTTCTTACCCCACTTTCTTCACTGAATTCAACATAATGTGTAACTAACAGTATGCAAGCATTTACCCCAAGAAACAGCCCTGTGTAGATTGAGTTTCAGCAGCTGCAAATACAGCACTGAATTAGTAGGTCTCAGCAAGGAATGGAGTGTATCATGGAGCATTTGGGAGGTTTGCTATTGAGAGACTTAACTATTTAATTAACTATTCAATTACTACCTACAAAACAAATTAATACTTCCTATGTAATACTAACTTCCTTGTTCCTATTTAGACAACCACCTTTGGAAAAAAACTTGGGTTTATTTTTGGTGGAGTTGGTTTTGTTTGGGCTTTTTTTTTAGCTTAGGAAAAAGAAGTCTTTGTTGCTAAAATGCAATTTTCCAAAAATATGCTTACTAACTATATTGCCAGAAGTGGAAAGATACATATATCACTTCCAGTATGATTTCTCTTTTATGAGTGTTCTGAGGGGAAATGAGTAATTACAAAGGAATTATTTCTTATCTCACATACTTGTGTTCTTTGGGGTAAGAAGATGGTTCAAGAGTATTTTCTTGAGGTTTGCAAGGAACATTAAAATTTTCCACCATGGAAAAATGCTAGGCATTTCCCATAGCCCAGGCTTTTTATTTAAACCACTAAACACAGCTGAAATATTTCTGAAACAACTTTATTCTCAGTCAGGCAGCTTCTTGGAAGGCAAGAAACATGTTGGGATAGATGAGAGAAATTTGGCCTTGTGCTTTCTGACCAGAACAGCAAATTTCTTGTAATCACTGGATAGAACTGGTTGGAATGGGAACATTTACAAAATTTTAAAAGAACTGATAATAATTTAATAAATTCAATATGCACATTCACATGGAATTATCTATTCCTCTAGCAATGGGCTCTGCCAACAGTCTACTCACTCTTCTGTAAGCAGAACTCTTCTTTTACTCCAATTGTAGCAGTTTTAGCTTTTGCTGCTGAAGTGCTGACCTCCATTTTATGATTGCTGTGGGGGATGTGAGAGGGAAAATGAACTATATGGCCAGGTTGTAGCACTTTATAAAAAGGTAAATGAAGTCAATGTTTCGTCAGTAATTTGACTGGTGTTCTGCACTTGAAGCCAAATGCTTGGCAAAACTAAGGGAGTAACTAGACACTTTTAGAAAGAAAAAAATCCTGAACAATAAGTAAATACAGAAAAATAGACTCTGGAAATGTATTAGAGACCCACTGTTGCCTGTTGTGAGTTTTTTGGCATGCTTCTCTGAAACTGCAAGTACACATCCAGGATGGAGGCTGGGCAGTGCTTAGATGCCGTTCAAGTTCATCCAAGATATCAGTTCCCATGTCCCCAGTATCAAAGGAGTGATTATTTCAAGTTATTACAATTGCATCAGGAACAAAACCTTTACAAGGAATTTTAAAGCATTATTTTGAATTCCTCTCCTTCAAAAAAAGTTCACAGTCCATGTCAAAACCATCATCTGCCTCACCCATGTCTGCCCACGAACCGGGTTGCCATGATGCGTCTGAATCATGAAAACATTCAGATGGTTAAACAAAATCAGGTTTTCCTAACAGCATTTACAATCACTGTGTGTCTGTGCTGCCTGAGCTGGCAGAGCGCAGAACACAATGGGAAGCCTGCAGGTAGGAAGGGGAGGAGGCACATCTCAGGATGCTGCAGCAACCAGGGACAAGGGGGAATTCAGATACTCACAACCACTTCAGCAGGATTTGTTTCTGTTATTTGCTAATGACCCCAGCCATAATCTCCTAATAGCCTTCTACAGTTGCTGAAGGGGTTTTATTTACTTATTTATTTATTTTGTTTAGAGCTTTCAGGAGCCCAATTTCCCTTACAGTCATTCTCCTGTAACTGCAGTGACACCTGTGGAGGGCTGAGCCCATCAGCTGTAGTTTAGCCTGCTGTTGAACTTGGCAAGCTAGCAGCACATAAAGCCCCAGCAGATGTTTCTGCTTTAATAGCAGCTCTTTCAAACCCTTGGCCAGACATAAATCCAAAATAGATCCAGAAAAGAGACAAACAGTGCCACCATCATGGCTCTTAAAATTAGGAGGCAGAACTAGCCTTTTCTGCAGGACTCTGAGAGACCATTAGCAGCAGAAGGTGTTGCAAAGTGTTCCCATAAATTATGCTGACAGGTTAAGAGGGCCAGCCACAGCAAATGCAGCACATTTTGCACTGCGTCACGGTTTGCTAGGAAACAGAATCCTAAGACAAATACATGCATTTACACAGGAGTTTCCAAACTAAGATCACGCTTCATAGCAACAAGTACAGGAAGCAGCCAATTTTATGGCTGTTAACACCTCCACATGGATCTATGGTGCCTCCACGCCATGTTAATGGACATTCCAAAAATAAAGCAGTAAGGCAATGACCCTTGGAAGAAGGGGGTCTTCTGAATACATGCCTTGCTGGATCTATTTTCTTAAAAGAAAGCTGCACTAAGACTGTATTCACAGCTGCCACTGTGCTTTATGGGAGAGGAGGTTGATATATACCACGGTGACATGCTAATACATCCATTCATTTGGTGATGACGAACTGCCCCTAACAGAAGCTTGGTCCACCATAAATTATTGGCATGTAATTTCAAATGCAAGTTAACACTACCCCCACAGAATAAGAATAGTTCTCTGCATTTGAAATAACTCAAAGCACTGAAGGAGCTGAAAACTTCAATCACATTCTTGTCTGACATTAAAGGAGACTAGGAAGAGAAAAGTGTGACCCAGTGTCTAAAAAGGAGTTCTTTTGTAGAAAGGACGGTACCTGTTCTTCTGCTTGCCCTATCATCTACTACTGAAGCTCAGATAGAGCTGCCTGTAGAGGATGTAGCTCTGAGGCTGTTGGGGTGTCTGGGCTCTCTCACTGAGGCTGGGACAGCAGGAGATGCACTCCTTCCTTGCAGGAGCCTTGTGGTGGTTGAAGGTCACCAAGAGAACAGCTGCAGATGGAGATCATCAAATTTCACAGTGCCCAAGAGGATGGGAAAGAGATCCATGGGATGATGGCAGCAAGTTTATAGATTATATAAAACTGTGAGGAAGGGCTGATGTATCAGTAATACATCTTGTGGAGATACAGGCAAATGGGAATCTCATAAAGCCCAACAAAGCAAGGTAAAAGTCCTGCAGCCCGGAAGAAATAACCCCATGCACCAGTACATACTGGAGGCCAACAGGCTGGAAATCGGCTTGGCACAAAATTCCGTGGGGGTCCTGGTGGGCATCAAATTGAACCTAAGCTAACAAAGTGTCCTTGCAGCAAAGGCAGCCAACAGTGTCTCGAGCTGGATCAGGAAGAGCATTTCCAGCAGGGCGACGGTGGTGAATTCTTCCCACTCAGCACTGCTGAGATACAGCTGCAGCAATGTGGCCCCTCAGAATGAGAGGCATGGACATACTGGAGTACACCCAGCAAAGAGCCACAAATATGATTAGAGACTGGAGCATCTGTAACAGAGGGCAAGGCTCAGAGAGCTGGGACTGTCAGCCTGGAAATGATAAGGCTCAGGGGAGACCTCATCAATGTATATAAATAATGGATGTGAGTGAGTGAAGATGGAGCCAGACTCTTCTTGGCAGTGTTCAGTCACAAGCCAAGAGGTAATGGACACAAATACTAAGATTATTAATTTATTAATTTGTTAATTAATTGTTAATACATTAAACTCCATTTAAACATAAGAAAATACTTTTTTTTTTTTTACCATGAGGGTGGCTGAACAGTGGAACAGGTTGCTCAGGGTATTTGTGGTACCTCCATCCTTGGCGATACTCAGAAGTCAAATGGACAAGATTTGTATCACCATGCTTTGACCACCCCCTTTGATCACAGGGGCTGGATTAAATGATGTCAAAGATTTCCCTTCCAGCCTCACTCAACTTGTGATTCTGCAGTTACTGAAAGTTACATTACATAATTTGACTTTGTTGAAGATACTTGTGCACCAAAATTAATTTTCTGTAGGCAACCAACACAGTTAAAGCCATCACCAAGTCACAGAAGGAACTTCATTGCATATTTGCTCAGAAATCCACAACTTCACAAACTAAAACCAAAAGCTTTGTTATTTTGCTTTGTCTTTAAGTTCAGCAGAATTGAACTCTGCTTGGAGTTCGCTTGTTCCAAAGAAGTTCCTAACTGGCAGCACTGTTGGTTAAGGCAACAAAAGAAACCTTCACATTTACTGATAAGAAAAGTGCTTACAACATAGAGACTGCACAATCTTTGGATGTGAAGTCTGCAATTATAGTTGTATCCCAAACTCTACATTTGCAGTCTGAAAAGTGGCACAAAAGCATTTTATCTAAATGTCATTTTGCAGTCATATATCTCAGGCTTATTCAACTGCCCAAAGCAGTCAAGCTTAAATGAAAAGAAAGGAAAAAAAAAAAGGATTTGCCCAAGGAAAGCTTTTTTCCCTTTTCTGCTGTTGTTGGTTCCACTCTAAACCCCCACTTTGGGGAATTTAACCTATGAAAGCTTTGGCAAATCTTTTGGTATATGCGGTCAAGCCTCCTGTTCACAGGGAAAGTTCAGCATGACACCACTACTGTGAAAATAAATGCACAGATCCCAAATTCTAGCCACTAGTCCCACCAGACATGTTTTATTAAGTACCTTTTATGCGTGACTTGGAATCCAGCTTGATCTTATACCAATAAATTGAAGCCCAACAGGCCAGCATTTGGGAAGAGACCAAGGTACATTTGCTGTTCTTAGTTCCAAATCACATCCACTCCAGGGCAGTTTTTTCCTGAGAAATTCAGACTCCAGCTATCACTGGGGAAAGCAACAGTAAGGTGGTCGGGAGGTGTCACTCAATGCCTATTGTCCTACATTTGTGGAAAATCCCACGGAAAACCACAGACTGCAATCTCCTCTCCTTCACATAAAATCATAGAATCACTTAGGTTAGAAAAGACTTATAAGATTATCAAGTTGAACCATTAACCCAGCACTGCCAGATTCACCCCACAAGGGACATTTACACATATAAGTATGTATACATTTTTATGTAATATAAATATGTGTAAATTTATATGTAAATGTATCTTGTATGCAGACTTGACCAGACCGAATCTCCAGGTATGAACTGATTTTTTTTTCTTTTTACTGAGACAAACTCTCATTTTAATCATGAGATAATGACTAAATGAAAAACCTTCCCTATGTATCTTGAAGACACATATTATTCCTTGTTTGTTGAATGCACTTGAAGTCCTTTACCATGCAGGCATTTTATGTTTTCTCTGATTTTTTAATATCTTTGCTAACACCAATGAGATAGTCGAGTCACAATTTTGTTGTTTCTATATATTTACTTTGTAGGTAACAGGAATTCCTTCTTCCAGAGCCATCTGTCTAACTTCAGACGGCGTCCTACTATTAAAGTGGGAGACTGGCTGTATTTAACATTACCATTTATTAACCTGTCTGTAACATCTAACCCTGTAGAAAAAATGCTACAAAAAATGTAAGGAGATGAAACATAGTGGCCCCACAGGGCATGCTAAAAAATGCCAAAATCTTTCAGCATGTTGAAAGAAGAAAATGACCTAACTTCTGAGCATATATTTGCCAAATGCATCATGAGTGAAGTTTGAAATAACTGAAATTATTTTTTTATGACTTTAAATGACCATCCTTGAATTATCAATACCAAAACATGATAATTCTTAAATTAAACTTAACCGTCTTATTTTAGTCACTTAAATGTGTGTTGTTCAGAACACTTTCACATAATAGATTTTTTCTGTTTCTAATTTTCAGAAGTTTAAAAGAGGTTCTCCTACAGGAGTCAACCATATTTGCAGGTCATATGTGATGGTTGTTCATCATTAACTACTAGTCCAAGGATACCAAAATGGACATCATGCACATATATTTTCCAAGATATACTTTTGTCATGTTCTGATATCTTCTCTTTATTAAGAATTTGCCAGTAAAACTGATTGATAGGTAGTCTTACTGTACAAGGAAGATGTGTCATTCAACTCTTTGACCTTCTCTTCACACTAACAGTCAAGTGTCTTTGAAATCTGTTTACTTCAGAATTTACAAGAGCATTAAAGACAGGATGTCAGCACATCTCAGGTTTGAAAAGATCTAATAATAGTAAATGAGTTTGGACAGTAGGGTCATCTGTAACGTACTTTAAGAAAAAGAGACAAATTTCATTCTTCCACTTTATACTTAAAGACAAGTAAAACAAATCTTAAACCACATTTCTTTCTATTTTTTTTTTTTTTGATTGAGGAACATCATTATTTTTTGAGACCAAGACAGACCACATTACATGAGATCAAGAAAAGAGTTATACTGTCAAATGAAGGACTTGACAGATGCAAAACACTTTCCAGAAACAGTTACAGAATCTAAAAAGCTTTTTCTTACCTCTTACTGAGCAAGCTCTGGGCAAGTTTGAGAAGCAGCCTCAAAGCTGGTTTGCTCTTTCATCATGATGTACAATGTATAGAACTGAATTTTTCTCTCTGTCACTACCATGGAGCCTGCATTCCTGCACTTCAGATTCACAAGAATGAGGCAGCTAGATTTAAGGAATGTGATGGAGGACGGAAGTATTTTCCCGTGGTGATACTTTCCTTCCTTCATTAGCATTATTAAAAAATTGCACACGGCAGTAATTTTCTTTTGTGTTTGCTAAACATTTGCATTGCTGCATAACCATCTCAGAAGGAAAAGTGATCTTTTGTTTCAACTTAGGGCAGAGTGCTAATGATGCCAAGGTTGTGGCTTTGACCCCTGTATGGGCCATTCACTTAAGAGTTGAACTCAATGATCCTTTTGGCCCCCTTCCAAAAGAGAATATTCTGGGTATGAATATAGTTGCAATCTCCTTTATTTACCTGCTCACAGATCCATCTATTCTACTGCATGAGATTAGTAAGAATAATGCGAAATATGATAATCAGATGACCCATCAAATCCCATAGAAATTGTCCTCCATATCAGTCTGTGTCTTCAGGAACTGACTAATCTAGCATAACAAGGAACAGTCACATCACATCCCTATTTGCATTGGCCACATATGGGCTATTCAGCAGCTAAGTGTGGATAGCATTTTGATTAGCACTTAAAGTTTGTAATTATTTTCTTTGTTATAGCTTTTGGATCTGTCTCAGATTCTCCTAATATTCTGCATATTTTACATAGATAAATAAATATGCATTCAACACAACTGAGATTCAGATGCTTCATATTCCCTCAAATATTACAAAAGGTCAGAGAAACTTCTGGATTGTCTCCATAAACCATTAAAATAGAAGGAATTTGATACTTGTAGCCTCTAAGACACTGAAGGATGTAAATGTGAAGGATATTACCATACAATCAAAGGACACTGTAAATAATTATAAAAAGAAGAAAAATAAGAAGTAGCTTTGAGTCACTTTTTCTGTTAAGAATGCAAATTATAAGGGATATTAGCTAGTGATTGATAAAAAACTTCAAATGATCCCAAACCTTTAAGTTATTCACACTGATATTCAAAATGTAATTACTTTCAAACCACACAGTAGAGTTGATTAATGGAACAAATACTTTAGGAGTAATCCATGAGTCATGCCGACTTATTATTATGAGGTTGGGATTACTTATCATTTCAGCTCTGTGGCTTTACTAAATAACAACAAGTAACACCACATTCAGGCTCTGACATCTTTACACACATGCTGTCACGTATAAAAGGAAAGAAAAGAACAACGTTTATGTTATATTTTCAATTAAATGTCTTCAAGAAAATACAGCCTGGGTTATGCATATAGTAGGTAGATTTTCCAGGCTTTAGTTTTATGCTTTGCAGTTGTTTCTTCAAATCTTTAGGTACAGATTTTGGGGAAAAAATACCTTGACTTTTTTAGTAAATGTGTCAAATGGCAGAGGAAAATGTGAGAGGGAGTTAGTTCTGCTTTTCCTCAATCCCTCGAGCAGCAGATACACAAAGGCAGAGTATAATGAAATAGGAAGAGAGCAGCATCTTCCATGGCTTGTAGTGAATAAGCAATACTGGAAGGCATACAGTCACTAGATATGTATGTGACTTCATCATTGGAAGACCTAAGGTCTTGAGGAGGGAAACATGATCTGTTATCCTCTGCTGCCCACCCCATCCCTACTTGTTACTCCCCCCAAGCTTCTCCCCCACCACTTCAAAGTCCATGAGCAGGAAAGCAAAATCTGCCTTTGGAGATGGCTGACTTTTAGTAACTGCATTTCCAATTATTATCGCAGCTCTAATTGCACATTCAATCTTTCTTTTCTACCTATATTTTCTTTGCTTTTCCCATCAGAACAGCATTGTTTTTTGCTACTTTTTCCTCCCATTTCATTCTTATCTTTTGGTAGTGATTACACTGTGTGTGTAGCACAGCAAAGAGAGAGAAATGCATTAGTCCTTACTTTGAAAACTGGACATGCCAGACGCAGATTTAATCTAAATTGCCAGTGCAGCATCAGTCACAGTACTGACAGCAATGTCAGGCATCCTTGGATACAGCCGAGAAGGCCTATTTGCATTTGCTTTGGACTTTTCTATTATGTTCTCTTTCAGCATAAGAGCACTTGGTGACAATTTACTGTCCTGTCTCAGAAAAGAGAAGAGAAATTCCTTAAATATCAGGTATGCTGTCTGCAGGAAACTGGTTCCAAAAATGTTAAATAAGGGTATCTCTGTCAGAATATTTCAAATATCACTATATACTGCCAATTGAAAACAACACACCTGCAATGCAGTTCCACAGCTCAGCTGGGAAGCACTGGCCCATGGGTTTGCAGACCTCACCACCCTCAACACCCTAGTTCCCATTATAATTACGAAAAGGTGAAACTGAGAATGGTGAGACAAATTGCATTTCCTGAAAATGGTAAATATTCTGCAAAGATGTATACAGGAAGGGAAGAGATGCTAAGAGCCAGAAAACAGTCCATCCTTTAAGAACCCCAATAAAAAGGCACCTACCTTAGTAAATCACTTGTAATCAAGCTCCATGATTTCTATGTACATGAACACTAAATTCATCTCAATACAGTGTATCACAGAACACTACATTATGTTACTCAGACAAATTACTCTACTGTTTGAAAAGATTCAACAACAGTTGCCTCAGAATATTTTTAAAGTAATTTTTGACCTGTATCTTGTTTGGTATAAAATGAGATGTTTCCTTACGCCCTGTCAGAGCTCAGGTAAGTTTAGTTTTGCCTGATCAACTTGTGACTTGGAGAATCAGATGTCTGTCCTTAGTGTTTGTGATTATAAATTCCGACTGCCATCCTCAAGAGTTCTGTAATGCATTAAAATCTATTGATCTGGAAAATCCTTTTGCCATTTGCTGAAGTCTATTTGTAGAAGATGAACAAAAGACATGTCTAGACAGGACTGAAATAAATTAATTCTCAAATATGAGCTAATATTTACAGAAAAATATTCTGTTGCTTGACTCAAGCAGAACAAGAGATCCAATCATGCATGTGGCTTCTCTGATGTCCTGTGTCCCAGCATAAGACTTGGCTCCCTAGCCCACTGCCATATGCTTTCTGTTTGAAATCAAACTCAACTGCAATCTCAAACACGCTCAAATACAGAGAAGACTTCTGAGGGAAAATGAATTGCCACAATCATCCTCTGTGCTGCACCTTCACTGATTCCATGATGGTATGGTTTGGCTTTTCAGTTAATCCTCACTGTGGGAGTAATGTTACCATACTGTCCATCAAATTACACCACCCACAGAACAAAACAATGCCAGCTCCTAACCTCAGAACAAGCACCTGCAGACGGAAGTAGAGGACCAATACTGGGTCCACTCTGCTCCTAGACAACAGCTGGCTTAAAAAAAGAGTGATATGAAAAATGGAATTGGGTCTACATGCCATAAAATACATGGTAACAATTACTATCAGGGCTGATTCTGTTTATATGCCACACTGAGACTCCCAAATACACCTAGGAACTTGGCAGAACTTGCAGAAGACAAGATCGAATGACAGCAGCCCTTCTCATTCATGGAGGTTTATCACAGGAGCCAGAGCTTTGTGCTACAGAGGAAAACCACTTGCTTATCCAGAGACAAGTAAATATTCCAGCATTATCCTTCCATTTCTCTGCCACTATCCCTGCTGATGCAGAACAACAATCCTTTCTAACTTAACAATTCATTCTCTAAAGAGTCCTTCATAATGTAAATGTTAATTTCCTATTGTCATTCACTACAGACAAGCATTTATAAATACACAATTTCATCCTGAAATCTTCTTATCCAAGTGGTTAAAAATAATTTCAATTGAGAACCTGTTCCCATCCACAGAAAAAAGTTATTTCCATAATCAAAAATCACTGCTTCTCCTTCCCAACTTGAGTCCGTCTCAACAGAAGTGTGCAGGGGGAGCAGTTGAAGAGGTTTTTTAGCTCACCTCATGAACCACTTTTAACAGAACATTCTACCCTTGAACAAGCCTCTCAGTTAATCTTTGTGTACTGCGTATGCCTTCAATAATGCATACTCTCTTGCCTAAGCCCTCCCCAAACACACTGCTCCTCTCTTAGGAACGAACAGTGACTGAACAGAAGTGTAAGAGGCAATTTGACTGAACAGAACTGTAAAACAGAAGTGATGTCTGCTGCACGGAGATGCAGAACTGTCACCGTACCTGTACCAACAAACCTATTCAGAGAACAAGTGCTTCTTTAGCTGGTCTGCACTTACGCCTTTGTGACAATGTTTTGGCACTAGAAGACATCCCACTTTCAGTATTAACCTTGCAATTACTTGGTCTAATGTGTTTTGGAATACTTCAGCTTTCATAAAGATTTGATTTCACTATGGAAAATTAGAAATGTCATCAGTCAATACCACAAACGTTTCTTAGCTCTTCTTCTTCACATGCATTTGGTGAGTGTTTATATTATAGGTCTGAAAATATTTCCAGGTGGAAAAGGCTGTACCAGATAACAGTCATATAAACCAACCTCCAGCTAAGGCCCTGCAGGTATTGCCATGCATGATGCCCATGCTTTTCATGAAGCCATCAAAATCTCTGGACAAAGATGAAGAACTGGATACTCTAAAATTACTTCATGGAAAGCGACTGATTAAAGCAATAAAATGTATATGCCTTTTACTGAACTCGTACTGATAATCCCATCATCCTACATGCCAGATTTCCATCAGCTTCAGTACTCAGCATTGGAATATTAACAATTCACATCATAATTCTGGCACTGTACTTACAAGTGAGATAGTGTATACAACAGCAAAGGAGATAATTTACTGTAGTCCTTTACATGCTACCCACAGAAAGAAAAATTAAAAACTACAGCAGCTGTGGAGAAAATATGTTTTCTAGACACTAACTTGAGTAGGCCTTGTGACTAGAACTATGTTTTGTGGAGAAATCTGATAGTGGATTATAGAGTTGTCATTTGTAACAAGTATAATCTCTTACAGTGCAAACTCAGGAGATTTCAGATTTGGGACTGCAGAGAAATCCAGTTCCATATGCATGACAGCCCTGTGCCCCCAGCCAGAAGAACTGTAGTCTTGGACATGCAGAAGGCAAGTTTGAATAAGATCTGGATGCAGTAGAGTATCTACTTGTGCCAAACTTCCACTGCTCGCTACTCACATTCCAAACATATAATTTTTCTTGTGCTGATTTTATTCAAAAGAATTATTCACAATAATTTGTCTATATAAACGCCTGTAGGATGGGTAAAAGAAGAAAGAGCAAGACATTTTTAAAAAATAAAAGAGAGCAGATATAGTTTATTCTAAAACTAAACCTAATATGAAGACAGACCTGAAGAGCTGAATCTGTATAGCTTGAGAAACAATGAGTTGCAAAGGATTTTGGCAGAGCAAATATAACAATGACAGCCAGTATAGTATGACAACTGTTTATCAAAAGGAAACAACCTCCAATATTGACATGTTTAGGTTTCATTAGATGCAAAATAACCAAGCTTCTCCATACTTAAAGCACAGGTGGTTTATTCAGCACTGAAAAGGCATCTCCTCTCACTTTACTGGGAGAGAATTTCCCAGGTCTTCCCAGTGCCAGCAGAATATGCTGAAATGACAAAGTTTAATCAATTCTAAATACTTCAACTAACATCTTCTGTACATCTGGGTGAGGGCTGTGGTAGTTGTCTCACAACTAAAGGGAAAGAAAGGACTTTTTCATATGACATGATAGAAATTTTAAAGTGATTTCTAAGAAGGTGCTTCATCCAGGTGCAAATCCAGGTAAAGGCAACATTTTTTCTTCCTGTCTAATTCTTTAAGGGTGTGTTTGTGACAAAGCAAACCTAAAACATGTCTGAACAGTATTGCATTATACTCGATAATATTCCACCATATCAAAAAATCCAAACTAATAGAAAATATTAATACGAAGCAAATTTAATACATGAGAGAATATTTCTGCAGTGCATCTTGTGCTGACCTCACATGACACAACAATGCTCAGATCAACACTTTTCGGCAAATAAAATATCATATATATATATATATATCTACACACACATAAATATGCATGTGGTGGTCTACATTTTTATTATTAATTGGGAATTTTGGTAAGCCTATCCCTACACACGTATATTACTGAGATTGTATCATTTCCTTTACTAACATTTCATAATCTTTCTCAGCTTACAATGATGCCCTTCACAGCTGGGCAGGAAACCATTTCCTTGTCATATAAAATTTTTGAGACTCCGTATTTGTATGGTTTGATTGAGGATGAAAATAAGGGTAAAAGAACAACCAAACAAAAGCCTTATGTCAAGATATCCACCAGTCCTGTGGGATCCCCTGGTTCAACTTCTTGATCCTGCACTGCTTACAGGACCACATTGCTTTTTCTGAGATAGGTGTGTGTTTGTCTGTGTGGCTCCCTCTCCCTTCAGCACAGAATTTCCAGCCATAGACTAGAAAAAGCTGGTAAAAGGATTCTTTAGGAACAAGTACAGTTCTGTAAAAAGCTTTATTTCCATAAATGTAAATGTACATACTAAAAAAAAAAAAAAAAAAAAAAAAACCACCAACCCTTTACGAACTGACGCTCT
>VZTI01003750.1:24190-35692 GCA_013397865.1 Struthidea cinerea
GGGGGGAAGCAAGGAAACTGCCCAAAATCTGTGAACTTTACCTTCTGAGTATAATTCAGATAAATTAATGGAAAGCTGTCTGCTGTACTGTCCTGGTTTGGGCTGGAGTGGTGTTAATTTTCTCCTTAGAAACTGGCACAGTGCTGTGTTTTGGATTCAGGATGAGAATAATGTTGGTAATGCTGATGTTTTGGCTGTTGCTCAGTAGTCCTCACCCTAAGTCAAGGACTTTCCAGTGGCTCGTGCTCTGCCAGTGAGGAGCTGCACCAGAAGCCAGCAGGAAGCACAGCCAGTACACCCAGCCTGTAGGGGCACGGGAGGGGAAGGTGGAAGGTGTGAGAAATCAGCAGTGTGGTACTTGGCTGCTGCCTGGGTTAAACCATGACACAGGAGCACTGTGTACCATTGTTCCTATCTACTTTACTTGGACTTAAACGAGCTGTGATAGGGAACTAAACAGTATTAAAAAGAAGCAAATGGCACAAATTCCAGAGATTTAACTAATGCAGTAGGGATTATGAAAAAAAGGGAAAGATGGTTATTTCATACATAGTATTCCGTACAATTAATGGATATAATGCCCAACAAAAAACACCCTAAACAAAAGAGCCCTTGAAAAAGTGGTATCAGTTTCTTAAACATGGTCTTGGAAAAGAACTAACACATTATGTAGACTACAAGCCTGGATGCCATGACTACATGCCAGGAGTACACTTACATAATTTTCCTGGTTCTATGGAGAAATGGTGAAAAGGGCATTTACTCAATGGTTAAATATTGATACAACCATCCTGGAAATTATCCTGGAGAGAAGGAGGAGAAAGGGAAATCCTTGAGTGGAAAGAAGATTTATTGGATAATTTAATAGGATTTTCTCATCACTAAATTCTATTTTTCTTCTGTCCCTAATCACCTTTCTTCTACCTCATTAAATCCAATTTCACTTCATCTTATCTTTCTTTACTCTCTAATTTCACAGACCATCATGTAATTCCTCTCTTGCCAAACAGCATACTTTTTTTGCATCAGTCTTTCCATCTACTTTTCCCCACCTTATCATTTAGCTGCCTCATTTCTTCCTGTTCATTATCTCTCTTGCCATAAACTTGTCACTGCTATAGTGGTGTCCATCCTGTCTTTCTGCAGACTTATGTATCTCTACTTTGCTTGATTTCTTTCTTTTGGCCAATTTGTTGACCGAGCCATTTTAAATTTCTTCATTTTTCTTCCTTCTAGAAATATTTATATATATATTTAAAAAGGATAACATCAGCTATACAATCATTGAATTTGATTATAGGGAATTGCATCCATGCTGCTGTACACACTGCTAACTATACTGAGGGCTCGCTGTATATGAATAAAAATAAATTTAGTACTTCTGCATATTTTGAACTGATCTGCATTTTAATCATGTCCCTGAATTATGCTTTGTAATTCAGCAATGGACATTTCAGCAACTCTGCACATTTTCTGATTTTACATATAATCAGTAAGACTAGTTGAACGTTATGTCATCTTGGGAAGATTCAACAATATACTTGGAGCAGCAGACAGTCTTGTCTGCATTGGAAAGACTGAATTCTATCAAATAACATTTCAACACCATCTTTTGTAATTTGTCCCCCATATATTCTTAATGAAAGGAAAATGTAAATACACACATAAAACTGTTCCTTAGCCACGTTCCACATATCTCAAGGTTGTAATGGAAAATACAAAAAATAAATTCAGTGCCAGCATCAGTAATTGCTTTTATCACCTCTGAAAGGGTCCCTAGTCTATCATGATAGTAGATCCTTTCAAAGAGTCAATCATCATCTAAGGCAAAGAAGGGGGCTGGCACACTCCCCTGAAGGGCAAGGCCCCAAATAATCAGACACTGTGGGAGGTTTGGCTTGTTCCTGTCATAAAGGCACCTGTCTGTAGGAAGCCAGCTCAGGTGGCTCAGGTGTTTGCATTACATTACCATAGGCACAGTATCATGACAGTGAGCAAATGAAAATCCTCCTAGAAATGGGAGCACGGGAATGAATGCAGAAACACTCAAAAAGGACCTGGATAAGTATCAGCTTCATGACATTTGGCTCACACAAGCATCACAAAGGGAGGGCTTATAAAATGCAAGAAGAAGCCCTGTCAAAGGCTCCAGGTCAGGGATGTGGGGCAGACACAAGGGATTCTTCTGGTCAGTATGATCAGGACTAACGTGGAGTTTCCAATCCATCTTTGACCAAGCTGGTGACAGACTGCACGGCATCAGTTTGAAGTCAGGTGTCATGACCATTTATCGTGTCCTGTAGGGATCCACCTCTCCCAGAAACAAAAAAGTATAGATGCAATAGATATATTTGTGCAATGTGTTCCTGAAGTCCTATACTTTGACTGCCCTGAGCTGTCCCTGAAGAAATCCAGCTCCCAGGAGATAACATCCATCACCAACCAGCCTGCCAGCTCTTCAGGAAACTGTATATTCAAGCAATCATCCCCAGTGGCATGGGCAACCTAGGAAAGAGATAATGTACCAACCTCTTCCCTAATCATTTTTAATTAATGAGGGAAAAGATGTTCAGGGGACAACATTACCAGCAATTATTAAGGGTGACAAAGGAATAATAAATATTCAGTGTCTTGTGATTTAAAACAAAAAGAGTATTTTTAGAAGTACAGGCAGTGTTGCCTGGAGCTGGACCTGGACCTATTCTCACTTTGCCTTTGGCAAAAGCCTAAGATGTAAAATATTAAAAGCCACATATTGTCAGTGTGTTCATACATTCACATAGAACAGTTCAAACTGTAGCCCTCTATATTTACAAACAGAAATTGGCATGAAATATTTGAATGTACCAGTCTCAGAATAAACCCTGCACATCTTTTGCAAGGAGATCTCAAGAAACCCTAATTCTTCTTTGATCCTTCTGATGAAACTACTGGGTAGACAGAGGACAGACTAGAGACAGTTACAGAAGGGTGCAAGCCCAAATCACCTGCATAGATGTAAAATTGTTTCAAGAACATAGTTATAGGTGAAGGTAAAATAAATCTTAGTCTAATTCGTAAGTTCAAAAAGGCAGCATGCAAATAAATGGGGTTCTGGGATAGGCAAGTCATTCCCACTGGTCTTTTTTTCCTACTAAGAGGGTTCTATCTGCTTATCTTGTTTCTTGTCTGTCAGACAAAGATTTGGTACTATCATCCTTGTTAACAGACCACCTCTTTAAAACCAACACTCAAATTCCCTGGTTCTTGGGGACCATATGTAAAATGAAGGTGTAGAAAGAAACAAAAATTAAATCAATTCCAGTTTGTTCTGTATGGTATTTTCCAGTCAAGGGCCTTAATGTTATGTTTTATCATGTTTAACAATGTACGACTCCATTGGAATCAACTTAACTAATGAGATGTCAAAAATATATTTTGTTGCATTTATCTAAGTTAGTAAGAAATTCAAAATTCCTTTAATGACAAACTAATATATTTTCATTTGCTGTCAAAGAGTCTTTGATGTTCTTCTATAAGTGAATGCATCTGTTGCATTAAAATTCTTGTGTAAAGCTACATTCATCATTTGCTTTAGAAAATAACCTCTCAACCATAAAACTGGTTCCTCCGGACATTAAAATGCAGAACATCAAGAACAGAAATAGGAAGAAGAAATCGTTTAGATACAAAGATACAGTAGTAAAACCTGATTCACTGCTACATTAAAACGTACTTGTGCTCAACTTTATTTTTTCCTTTTTAATCACTAGCTGCTAGTACAAGGAACTCAAAAATAAAGATTAATTATACTAGAATAATATTCACCAAGAAAAGCAATACACTTCCACATATCTCTGCTCCTGATTTTATCTATATAATAAAGAAAACTTTGGTATTTCAGGGAATAAGTACACAGAGCATGTGCAAATGAACATACACATGGCATCAGTTCACTCACAGCTTCTCTGAAAAATGGATTTTGTCTGGGGACAGATAGTAGACTCAGTGGTCTCAGAGAAATTCTTATACTGGACCAGGAAGATGGCAATCCACCTCATGGGACATTGAATTGTGGTTGTACAGACAGGGGAAAAAAAAAAAAAACAATGAAATGAATGAATGCAACATCTTCGCTTCAACCTTGGAAAATATTTTGGATTTAGGGACTGATATAACTAGTCCATATTCAAAACATCACATGAAAGCCCTCTAAGTTTACCAGGCCAGAGAACTGAGAGTAAATATTGTGGCAACCACTGAAATGAGTGAAATACAGAAGCAAATGGGTTCTCATTTGTCACAAGCATAAGACAATGACAGAATTTTAAAAACACCACTTTAATATTTTACCATGCAATTTAGATTTCTTCAAGAATGCAGAAACTTTAAAGTCTTCCATAGAGAAAATACTAATTAGTGTAAAGTGTTAACTTGCTACTGCTTATTTCTAAAAGCATGTGAGCAAAATACCACTGAGGAGAAGGGGAGGGATGAAATTTTCATTCTGCAAGATGTATGTTAAATCTACTCTCATTTCAGGTTACCCTTTTTCTCCTTTTAAAGCTTCATTTACAGTTGTTCCTATCCTCCTTTTGTCTCAAAGCCCTTTTTTAGCCAGAACGTTTTATGCCTCTGGTGCCTCGATATTTTAGTAACAGTATAGGGCTTACATTTGCTGTTTTCATTCACTCTGTGCAATATCTTATTACTCAAAAATAGTCATGAATCCTTTTGGGCCTGCTCACAGTCTTAACTGATAGTAGGGCTGTAAAAACTGTCAATTTATTTGAAGAAAACTGATGATAAAACGTGATCTATGCCATTTGAGGCTCCTTATTTTCCATTAAGAATTTACATGATTACTGAAACAAGTGAATCTTCCCTAAACCACGGGTAATGAAAAACACAAAATCTGTAGGTAATACCAATCTTAAAGACAAGCTTAGTTTCATCAAGTCCTTGAAGAGATGGGAGGCAAGATGGCTGAGGACAACGGCATTTCCTAAAGCTGAAGTATTTTGTGATATGAATCTTAATCCTGTAGTGTGTCTCATGGACAAGATTAGTCTTCTACAAGTGGAGAGAGCTGGAAGAATGACAGCAATAACACTCCTGCTATGGAGGAAAGTTCTGGGCTCAGAAGGTCCTAGTTCTGTCACTAGAGCATAGTTCTGTGTCCCAAATTGCTGAATTTCTCCATTCTCCAGCTTTTCAGCTGTAAATGGGGGTAAAGTTTTGTTTTTTCCTAAACAAAACTCCTCTTGCCCAATGAGAACACAAAATCAGAGTTGCACACAGACACACACATTAATACTTGCACACACCTACACACTGGCAGAGAGGACTCCATCTCCCACGGACAAGCACTTCATATCAATGTATACCAAGAAATATTAACTAACAGGCATTGACTTGGCACGTGGGAATCAACATTGCTTTCACAGCTAATAAAACTATTTTTCTCAGATTATAGTTGTACTCTCTTACAAAACCAAAAGAATATTAAATTAATTAATTACAAATGGCCACTACTCTCTCCCTCTGTAATTGCATTCTCTTACTTTACCTGTACAGAAAATGGTGTGCTTGATTATAAATAAACAGTATTTTGTGTTACCACACTAGTCAAATATAATAAAAATATTACATACTGAATAATACACAAAAAGAAAATGAAATGTTAAAAAGGCCAACATGCTTTTTTTTGCATCTTCTTGTTGCAGATGTAATTTTTTGAGAATTGTTCTACTCAGTGGGTTTCAAAGAGTGGCATTCCTGCTTATTCATGTATCAGTTTATGCTCTTTTCCTGTTTTCAAAACCAATTAGTTTATGTAACAAAGTTTTTCATCCCCGCAGAGATTAAGATTTCAGCATAAAGTCTTAATGGAATGGAGAACTGCACAAATATTCAGATGAAAAGTATTATTTAAAGTTATAACATTAAAAATCATGCTAACATTTTCAAGTGACCAGACGTTGTACTCTTCAGCAACAACTGGAATATATTTTCAACTTCCTAGGAAACTCCTGTCTTTATCAACATTTAACTTTTTTTAATGCCACAAGTTGTATTACCTCATTAATCAAATTGATAGTGGAGACTTGAATTTCCCATTAAAGTCAAAAGTAGTAACTACACAACTGTGAAGAAATTTTAGATTACATGTCAGTCAATCTCTGAAGCAAACACAACGCATCAGTCCCTGCCTTTCATTTATAAATCATTCAAAATGTCTGTTCTAAAATCTTCTGAATTGAGATTTAGGAGTTGTGCCAACAGTACATTTTATCTTAAATGCTTCTGCTGAGAAAATACCTTGTTTGTTTCGATTGGGCTGAGAATAAAAGTAGCTGTAAGGTAGGTTTGAAATGGTTAAAAAGGGGGAATCATGTTTCACGCAGGTTCAAATTAAAAAAACAGAGAAGTGTAACACCCCATCTATTAGTCAATAATAACAGAACTCGTTTAGCGACAGGAATGTGCTCAGAGCTGCATGTAAAAGAAAGAAGACAGGAATCCTGCCCCCAGGCAGCTATAATCGCACACAAAACAGACACATAAGACACTGCAGAGTTGAAGACAACTTTATCTTAAACTGTAAATCATTTCAAGAAGACCTAAAATCATTTGCATGACCTATCAGTATCAATCAAACACAGGAGATGAATTCTCAGAAAAGGGTATGTAGGAAGAGAGCTTATTTCCCCACTGAATCGAGAAAATCTTCCAGGTGTAAATAAGAGACCAAAGTTCAGACTGGAAAAAAAACAAACAAAACCAAAAATAAATGATTGAATATGAAGAGGATGCTAAGGAAATAGAGGGTGAGAAAATCAGAAATGTAAACAGCATCAGAGAGCAGCATAAAAATGGATGACATTAGTTTTGCCAGCAAAGAGATCCAGGTAAAGAGAAAGTGAGCAGAGGGGAGGGCAGGAGCAGGGATAAAAAACAGAGAGGCCAAGGGCACATCCACAGAAATGAAAATAAGGAAAAGAAGTTCTAGTCTGGGGGACAGAAAGATCATTTTATACAAGAAATTACCATTTAAAAAAAAAATCCCAGAGGCTGAAGGAAGATATTTAAAAAGAAACTCTTTTTGTATACAGGTCCTTTTCTTCAGTATTTATTGCCTCAACATGAGACACATCTGTAAATATTGATCCATAGGTATGCTGGGTAATTGAAACTTTAATTTACAATTATTGCTCCTTTTATTAGAAAGGTCACTTAATCCATGTCAGCTTCTGCTTTCTCTGACATTATTTACACTTGTTTTCAACAGCTGGTGAGTATTTTCTGTATGTAGCACACAGAGTAGATTAAGATTTATTGTACATGGGCCTAATAAATTTAAAACCATGAACAGAGGAGTGTGTAGGTGCTATATTTGCATTTTTATCAAAATTTTCTATTTCATACAGAAATTCATATACGTCTAGAGAGAAAGTTAGTAAGTACCTATTATGCTTGAACATAAAACAGCTACTGAGTGTGTAAGGCTGCTAAAACCGTGGAAAAGTCAATTTCATACATGAGAGTACTATTTGCTAAGGGAGAATTACACTGGTTGGATCAATGGCCAGAATAAATTCAACAAATTAATCTATTCTGAAGATTCTTTTCAATGTCACATCTTTTCTATTTGTCCATAAGGTACTGATCTTTCCTGAAGAAAGGAAACTGGGCTGGCAAGACCCTTGCCCTGATCACAGCAGCAGTTGTTCTGTTCTTCCTTGGGTAAAATCAGGACATCCTGAGCAAAGGAAGAAGACACATTTTGAAGAGAAAGGCTGCTTAGAGTTTGTTAAAATCCAGATTTACTAGAAGGAGACAGAGGATGTGGACAATGCCCTTTCTAGTGTTCTTGCAATTTACTGAAATGGATCAGATCATGTGCAAGTCTTTAAAAAGTAGAGTTATTCAAAAGAAAAGCAAACTTGAGGCCAAGAAAATAGATACCAAGTCCTATCCCAGTTTACTGCTAATGAATGGACACAAATTCTCCAGCTATAAAAGGGAGCTCGAGAAACAAACAGTAAAGGGCACAGAATCAGCTGAGCTAGAAACTGAAAAGATACACAAATTAAAAAGTCATTCACATTTCCAATACATTTTTGAAACGCATTTTCCAGTATTTTAGTGCTATATTAAGCTCATACTATTAATAGACCCTATGCAGGTCTATCCCTTCCATTTTGGGATCACTGGTGTTAAGTCTAGAGAAACTCCTGAAGTCTTACTCTTGAAGAGTTGAGCAGGGGTGCTTTAAACTTTTCTCTCCTTCCCAAAGGAAAGCGATTACAAAAGCTATGGATTGTTTTTGACAGTCACATGGGGCTGCATGTAGATCCGAGCCCCAAAACCGATTTTCCTCATTACAGCAGTGAGATATCCTGCATCTTTTGGAATGAATGATACTCTACAGCCAAAAATGAAAATAGAGGCTTCTGATTAAAATCCTAATGGTAGAAAAAGATATTGAACAGACAAGAACAACTAGGTGAGAAAAAGCCAGCTTTCCAAAAACCTAGCTGGAGTTCATTAATACAGGTGGAAAGAATTTCACGTGTCTAACGGGATAATGATTTCACTCGAATTTTAAAAGAAGGGATGAAAATTCACTGTTGGCTGACTTCAGGTGCCTCAGGTTAGGACTTTATCAGTTTTAAGAAAAAGTCAGATGGAGCTGAGGTGTAGAATAAAGCAATTGACATTACATGATGTCAATAGTAGTAGTAAAGCAAGGAAAACCTATCAGTAATTTCTTTTATAAAGGTCCTCCAGAAACTCCTCTGTATCTGGATTTTACCCACAACATTGTTCTTAACTTTAGAAATTCCCGCTGCAGTTCAATTTCATGCAGGTCAATCCCATTTCTGTTATGAATGGGTATGACCAGCATTTCCAAAAGGAGACTTTAACTGTTCAAGTTTTCCTTTCAGAGAGTTCACTGATGAATTTACTTGATTCGCTACAGGCAATGGTCCTTGTGGAAACGAGCGTAAGAAGTTCTTGCTTATGTTGCACTATGGTCAGCGATTCTCAAAGTGTAGCTGCTTTGATGAATTCTTGCATAGCCATAGTTCCCTGCTGGAACCAGTCTTAGTAACTGTATTCAAAGTTTCTCTTCTTAAAACACGTTATGAGATACAGCTCATTTCAAAGCAAGTTCAATGTATCACTGTAATAAATTACTTCACAACTATATTGTTTAGCCTTCTGAGCTGAGAAGTAAGCTTGCATACTGAAATCAGCAATGAAGTAAGGTTTTGGGGTTCCTGACTTTGCCATGACGATGGTGGGACATATTTTGCCACACATTACACCTCTACAATGTGACTGACACCATCTGAGAAAGTGACCTGGGCTGGCATTGCCACCAATGAGGGCAAACAGGCGTACAATGGCTTTGGTTTGGAAAGCTGCTTTAGGATGCTAATGACAGACAATCTTTATACAGACACAAATAAAACAGAAATCCAGACAAAGAACATGGACATCTACATAACTGACATTTAGATTAGATCATGAAGTATTGTAGGGCAGTACTCCTCTGCCAAAAGGTAGGTTTTGGCCAATATTGCCAGCTTATTCCTACTTATTTAAATTAATTAGCTGGAGTAAAAAATACAAAAACACGGCCTTGAATAACCTTGAACATTTCATGTTTAGAAACTTCCTGTGCCTGCAATGTCTTTCTACACCACCGCAACCCATGAGATATTTTACCATTCTGAACGTCAGGTGGGAGCTGTTGCCTGGTGTTGACAGTGAGCCATAGGAACACGGTACACGTTCACAAACTCTCCAGGGCCCATCCACAGGCACTTTTTCTCTCAGAAGCCGTTGCAATGAAGATCCACATTGAAGGACTGGATAATTTTACAATTACAATTCTCAGCCACTTGTGAGCTGCCTGCTTCAGTTACACCGAGAGCATTTGGCTTATTAAAGCAACTGTACAAAGTGCAGTGTAAGAAGCTTAACTCTCATTTCATTTCCATCACACTGTATTGCACAAGCTCTACGGACCTTGCAGTGAATCATTCTGAGATCCTCAAGGGATGCAGTTAAAAATTCAGAACCTTAGATGTTTTAGTAAAAAGGCAGATTACCTAAAATGCTGTTAATGAATCCAAAATATGAAATAAAATAAATATGCTTCACAACTTAAATTAAAAAGGCAGGATAAATATTCCACTATTTTTAAGGAAATGTCAGTGAAAATACTATATACTTGGCTGTCAAATAACCAAGGTACCAAATTCTTGCTTGATCTCTCAAATGGATAAAATAGTGAAACTATGTCTTAAAAGATCCTACAAGGAGGACATTGACAATGGAATAAAGAGAGCCTTGAAAATGTGTATTACACTGAGATGTGTAATTACAGCTTCTAATTCTAGCAAGACTTACATCAACAGATGGCTTAAAACCTTAATCCTTTTATCATTTTATGGCATCTATAGCAGACATCTGGAAGAACCAGTGGAGGTGGGAAAATAGACAGACAGAGAGTTCACTGATGAATTAAAGCCTTTCTTCATCATAGTGAGACACAACAGCAGGAATTTGTTAAATTATTACTAGGGCACATACACATATTTAACTGAATTATAACTGAAGATAAGTCCATAAGAAAGTAATTCTTCTCTGAGTGGCAACCCCATGACCGTAAAATTATTTTCTAAGACCTTTTCCCATCTGGGATTATAAACACTTATTCCTTAAAATCATGACCCCTGTATAAATTAGAGCTCTTGTCTGTTGCAGAGACTTTTGACCACACACATTTCATGGACTTTTCCCTTCTCTCCAAGGCAGACTGAATGTGATTTATACTTTCATTGTTTAAAAGACAGATATGATTTTAAATCAATTTATGTATTCATTTGAAACTTGGGTGTTGTGACTCTAAACTCATGTGCAGATTAGATTAGTGCAAGCAGACTCCTGTAGAGAACAACTGTTTTTCCATTCAGAACTATTAAGTCAGAAATCAGTAACATGTTTATAGATTTTAAAAAGGACTCAAAATTCTAAATGTCTACCCCAGTCCTCCCCTAACACTCTACAGCTGTTTTCACAGTGCTTTGCTTTCTAGCTTGTAATTTTATGCATCCCATGGTTATCCTTCCTTTCTTGAAAAGAAATACGAATTCAATAAAATGAACAATATTATCTGAAACTGTTGAATGTGACAAAGTTGAAATGTCATCATAGGTGACAAATTAGTCTCTTCAGACAGAAATTTTTCTTACTAAGAGCTGAAAAGCAGAATTTCTGTCTTCTAGCCACACAATGATTAGAGCTTCTCTCTCCAAACAATGTGGGGTTTTTAATGAGACAGAAGTATGAAAAAAAAAAAGTACAGCTCATGATATGTTGTTGGGGTTTTGGGAGTTCACCTTCTGTTTTTTTTCCTTTTCTCTCTTGGGAATTTTTTCCCCCCATGCATGTTACCACAGCAACAAATTGCTGGGTCCTTGGGAGAAACAAAGGGACTGGCCACAG